>JAGFBZ010002858.1:0-123182 GCA_018398805.1 Hirundichthys speculiger
ACTTTATTTACCAAAATATTCATATAAAATCAGAAAATTGTCTTAAAAATCTAAAAAAAATACAGAACAATTCTTGTATCTTAAGCTACCTACCCTCATCGTATTTTTGGCATTTAATGAATATTTTCAATGGAAAAAAAAACTTTTTATACAGTTGCTCTAGCACAAATATACATAAAAATATTTGCAGAAATTCAGTACATGCCTCTAAAATTCTCAAAAAAAATCATGAGTCATGCTTGCATATCCAGCAACATTACTACTAAATTTGGTGACTCTATTTGAAAAATTAGGTGCCATAAAAAATAAGTTACACTGCCAGAATTATGCCCATCGGTTACATTGGACATTTTGAAAAATATAGAGTGGTGGACTTCTGAATTGACCATATGTTGCAGTGTATGAAATGTTTGGTTGAGTGAAAGGAACATGATCCTTCAGTATTAGCTTTTTATGACCAACATGTGATTTTTTATGAATTTATTTCATTTGCGTGCGACAAAAACCATCCACTTCCTGTTTGACGATGAACAGCACTGGCACCGTTGGACGTGCATACACGAAATTGTACATCATGAATGAGCACCCTTCTGACTTCAGTCTGACCGCTTCTCAGGCTGATACGATGAAGAGGAAGGTAAATAATGGACATAATAAGATGAAAATCATATTCCTATGACCAGATGGTGGCGCTATGGAGTTCATCCAAGATTGTCATATACACTTGTTCAGGGTGGAAGAATCATCATACATATTGATTTTGGTACAGATTGGACAATGCATGTGCAAGTTATAACAACTTTTCCATTCATGGCGAGACATCAAACTTCGCCGTACTATCACAGCCACGCCCTTTGATAAAAAGTTACAGTTTTCACTGTCAGTCATCTTCAAAGTCTTTACTACTGATTTGAACTGGTTTGAGGTCTGTCGACTCATCACACTCGAAGCAGGGATGCCTAATGCAAAACTTGACATTTCCTGTTGCCAATAGGTGGCGCTACAACATTTCCTAAATCTGATAGCTGCTATGTGTTAAGGATGGGACTACGATCATACTCATCCGTTTTGGACCAGATTAAACACTTTATGGCCGAGTTACAGCCCATTTCTCTTTCATGGCGAGTCTTCGAAATGACATCAAACTTCGCCGCGTCACTACAGCCACGCCCTCTGGTAAAAAGTTATATGCTTCGCAAACTTTCTTCGGCCATGTGTCTAGATTAGAACAAAAAAAGTTTGGAGTCAATCGGACCAAATCTCTGGGAGGAGTTCGTTAAAGTACGAGGCCTGGAAATGACCAAAACATTGGAATAACTGCATATTTCCATTCAAAATAGCGGACTTCCTGTGGGAGTTAGAGCAGGGGTCCATGAGACTTTTTTGTAGGTCTGAGGATGATACATCAGTCACACAAAGTTCATGTCTGTAGGTGGAAGCATATCGAGGGGCTCGTCGTTTTAAAAAAACAAGGTGGCGCTATTGAGCCACTTTTGTGTGCCCATGCGCAGCACCCATAAAATACGTAAATTTCGCAGACAATGAATACGTGTGCAAAATCTCGTGAGTTTTCGAGTATGTTAAGGCCCCCAAAAAGGCGATTCATTTCGGAGAAGAATAATAATAATAATAATAATAATAATAAAAACATTCGAAATACAATAGGGTCCTCGCACCGAGGTGCTCGGGCCCTAATAAACATTCGAAATACAATAGGGTCCTCGCACCGGTGCTCGGGCCCTAATAATAATAATAATAATTAAAGCTGCAAGCAGCATTTATCGGGCCCTCGCACCATGGCCATTGCCCCCCCCCACGTGTCCACCACCTTCCCAAGCCAGTTGGGAATCAAGACAATACAGTGAAAATCCAATTTGGTTATAAAAATGTAAAGGTTGCTGCCCAGCTTGAATCCAGAGGTATGAAAACAAAAAGAACTGAAGCTGAATCTACTCAGAGCTGAGTTCTAAGTTGGCAAAACAAGGCTGTAACTGTTACAGCAGGTCTATAATCTTAAGAAAATATAAAGAGTCAGAGATCTGATGTCCAGAGCAGATTTACAGAAACTTATCCAGCCTTCATCTCCAGCAAACTTGACTACCATAATGATCTTTTATCTGATTAGACAGCTTCAGATCATGATGAACCCTGTTGCCAGAGTTCTAGCAAGAACCAGGAAAACTGAACACATTACTGCTGTTATCTTAGACTCATCCATGCACAACATTTGGATGGTGAATGAGGACTTTTATCAGTATGAGCTGTAGGAATCCAAGGCTGATCTGATAAAGCACACATAGGATACAAAACACACTAAATGTGACCAAGATCATGATCCTTTGATGAGACAGTAGCACTGTCCAAGATTGTCAGATACACTTGTTCAGAGTGAAAGAATCATCAAATATATGAATGTTCAAGCAGATTGGATAATGCATGTGTAATTCAGGACAACTTTTCCATTCATGGAAAGAAATCTGTTTAGTAGAGCCTACAGTTAGTCTCAACAATAGTGTGTTAGGGCCAATAGTCACAGCTACAGTTACAGGAATGGATGAAGACCAGAATAGAGCAGACTGGTCTCTGAAACAGCCTCATCATAGTTATGCTGCTATAGGTCTACGCTGCAGGGGGACACCAACATGATCCATTAAGTTGTGTCTTCACCTTTTCTCTTCCCTCCTTTACCTTTCTTATTCAGCTGTATCCATAGTTAGTTACTTTTTTAATCTCATATCACTCCTGTAAAGTCACAATAAAAGGATTTCTATTCATTTAGATTTCTAGTAAATTACCATATTGGCTCAAATATAGGACACATCTGATTATAAGATGACTGCTATCTTTCAAATATCATTTTGGGATGAAGACAATAAAGTTATTCATAAAAAACGCATTATTGTACAATTACTAAAGGAAACCAGAGCCAAGCAGCAGTGAGGAAGACAGTAGTGGGTGTGAGGACCCACAGCCCTTTCAGCAAATGATGGAAGTAATTGTTTCAGTGATGAATATAAAAGATATTGGTCAGATTGTGACATTGCCAGATCACACACCCCCAGACCTCACTCTCAGACACAGCAGGATGAGGCTGATGTCTCAGCCAATGTCTCTGAAGAGACAACACCAGGACCCAGCTATCAAGAAAGTCCAAGAAAGGGTGTGGAATGTGCTGTAACGCTTCTTCGTTTACACCAAATCAAGCCCAGCTTGACCAAGAAGAGGAAACATGTTTAGGACAGAGAGGGCTGGACCCCACCAGACTACATACAGCAGTATAGACCTTTTCGACTTAAAAATTGTGGACATGCGCCCCCTAGTGGCCCCGCCATAACTGGAGTGTGCGGTGCTCCACCTAAGTAACCCAAACACAGCAGCGTGGAGCATCTGTTACTGATAACGCAGACATGTCTTGGATTGATGATGTTAGGCAGTGGCCTCCAGTTACAGATGAAGGTAGTTTATCGCTGTTTTTAATGATTGGTTATGGAAATAGCATGATCTATTCCCATAACCAAACACTAAAAACTGTGGAACGCTGCAACGCTGGTTATAACTAACGTCAACAAGCCATAAAGATTATGCTACTGTAACATTAACGCTAGCGGTAAATTAGGCTATGTGTTAATGTTATATTTAATTTATTTTATCATTCTCCTTAGTCATTCATTCATTCATTCATTCATTCATTTATAGGCTTGTGCTAGTGCCGAGGGCTAGTAGCCTCATACTGCTGTTCTTTCGGCCAGAATCGTCCGGGACTCTCAGCAAGACTATGAGTAGTACGAGATTAAATGTTAACGAAAACTCACCCGGCTGTATTTATTTGGAACAAAGTCCTTTGTGTTGATATTTTTCACCCACGTCTTCCTAACTTCTTGCTCTGCAAACAAGGCAGTCTTCGTGCAGTAAAGGCTTGTGTATTTCACATACTTTCTTCTTCCATTGTTGAATTTTCACGCCATTGTTGGCACAGTTTATGACGGAACATGTATTCCCACTCGACCGACTCGACATTATAAAAATATATATTTGTAGAAAGAGAAAAACACTGGCTAATCTGCGAGCCGGTGAAAGTGTCCCTCTGTAGCACAACCCAGCAATGGGGGACGGGGTACTTCCTGGGGGCTGGCCCGAAAAGGTCTATACTGACAAATATTTGATGAAAATAATTGCAGATTGCTCTAATGCTACATCACTGGCTTGAAGTGGGGACCCACTCAACATAACGCCTGATGATTTTTTTTCTTTCATTTTATCTAAATACATTCACATACAAACATAAACAAACATGTTTAGATTCATGGAAAAAAGTCCGCTAGCTTAATGCTAACTTATATGGGAAATTGCATAGCGATGCTAGCGGTTAGCATGTGCGGATTAGTGAATGTACTTTGTACTGTCAACTCTGTTAATGAACGAAACGTTCTCTAAATGCGGTGTTACAACATCTGAACATAAAAATAATACTCACAGGCAAACGTTTTCTGGCCATATAAAAAGGATGGGAGTTTTCCTGCTGTCTGTCTCTCTCTGACAACCTGTCAACTGAAACTCTCTCGGACATTTGTCGTCTGAACCAGCTACGGAAACACTGAAGGCACAAATTAGCATTGCTACAAGAAAATCTGTGTCATATCCAGCAATTATCCATGCCTTTTAAAGACAAAGAACGGTCTTTGTCGCCATCTAGTGGCTGCTACCTTCTGCCGCCACTAGATGGCGACAAAGACCGTTCTTTGTCTTGAAAAGCATGACAACTAGATCAGACTTTTTTCATTCATAGATATCAAACTTTGGTGTCCTCTAATGGCCACACGCTTTGATGAAAAGTTACAATTTTCACTCTCTGGTATCTTTAATGTGTTTCCAACTGATTTAATATGGCTTGCAGTGTGTCGACTCATCACACACGAAGCAGGGATGCCTAATGCAAAAGATGACATTTCCTGTTGCCAATAGGTGGCGCTACAAGGTTTCCTCAATCTGATAGCTGCTATGTATTAAGGATGGGACTACAGTCAAACTCATCCGTTTTGGACCAGATTAAACACTTTATGGCCGAGTTACAGCCCATTTCTCTTTCATGGCGAGTCTTCGATATGACATCAAACTTCACCGCATCACTGCAGCCACGCCCTCTGGTAAAAAGTTATATGCTTCGCAAACTTTCTTCGGCCATGTGTCTAGATTAGAACAAAACAAGTTTGGAGTCAATCGGACCAAATCTCTGGGAGGAGTTAGTTAAAGTACGAGGCCTGGAAATGACCAAAATATTGGAGAAACTGCATGTTCCATTAAAAATAGCGGACTTCCTGTGGGAGTTAGAGCATGGGTCCAAGAGACTTTTTTGTAGGTCTGAGGATGATACATCAGTCCCACAAATTTCATGTCTGTAGGTAGAAGCATATCGAGGGGCTCGTCGTTTTAAAAAAACAAGGTGGCGCTATTGAGCCACTTTTGTGTGCCCATGTGCAGCACCCATAAAATATGTAAAATTCTCACACAACTAATATGTGTGGAAAATTTTGCAACTTTTTGAGTATGTTAAGGCCCCCAAAAAGGCAATTTATTTTGGAGAAGAGCACTTCCTGTTTTATGATGAATAGCGCTGGCACCGTTGGACGTGCATACATGAAATTGTACAAAATGCATCAGCACCCTTCTGACTTCAGTCTGACCGCTTCTCAGGCTGATACGATGAAGAGGAAGGTAAATAATGGACATAATAAGACAAAAATCATATTCCTATGACCAGATGGTGGCGCTATGGAGTTCATCCAAGATTGTCATATACACTTGTTCAGGGTGGAAGAATCATCAGACATATAGCTTTTGGTGCAGATTGAACAATGCATGTGCAAGTTATAACAACTTTTCCATTCGTGGCGAGACATCCAACTTCGCCGTACTATCACAGCCACGCCCTTTGATAAAAAGTTACAGTTTTCACTGTCAATCATCTTCAATGACTTTACTACTGATTTGAACTGGTTTGAGGTCTGTCGGCTCATCACACTCGAGGCAGGGATGCCTAATGCATAAACTTGACATTTCCAGTTGCCAATAGGTGGCGCTATAACGGTTCCTTAATCTGATAGCTGCTATGTGTTAAGGATCGGACTACGATCATACTGATCCGTTTTGGACCAGATTAAACACTTTATGGCCGAGTTACAGTCCATTTCTTTTTCATGGCGAGTCTTCGAAATGACATCAAACTTCGCCGCGTCACTGCAGCCACGCCCTCTGGTAAAAAGTTATATGCTTCGCAAACTTTCTTCGGCCATGTGTCTAGATTAGAACAAAACAAGTTTGGAGTCAATCGGACCAAATCTCTGGGAGGAGTTCGTTAAAGTACGAGGCCTGGAAATGACCAAAATATTGGAGGAACTGCATGTTCCATTAAAAATAGCGGACTTCCTGTGGGAGTTAGAGCAGGGGTCCATGAGACTTTTTTGTAGGTCTGAGGATGATACATCAGTCACACAAAGTTCATGTCTGTAGGTGGAAGCATATCGAGGGGCTCGTCGTTTTAAAAAAACAAGGTGGCGCTATTGAGCCACTTTTGTGTGCCCATGCGCAGCACCCATAAAATATGTAAATTTCGCAGACAATGAATACGTGTGCAAAATCTCGTGAGTTTTCGAGTATGTTAAGGCCCCCAAAAAGGCGATTCATTTCGGAGAATAATAATAATAATAATAATAATAATAATAATTAAAGCTGCAAGCAGCGTTTATCGGGCCCTCGCACCATGGCCATTGCCCCCCCCCCACGTGTCCACCACCTTCCCAAGCCAGTTGGGAATCAAGACAATACAGTGAAAATCCAATTTGGTTATAAAAATGTCAAGGTTGCTGTCCAGCTTGAATCCAGAGGTATGAAAACAAAAAGAACTGAAGCTGAATCTACTCAGAGCTGAGTTCTAAGTTGGCAAAACAAGGCTGTAACTGTTACAGCGGTCTATAATCTTAAGAAAATATAAAGAGTCAGAGATCTGATGTACAGAGCAGATTTACAGAAACGTATCCAGCCTTCATCTCCAGCAAACTTGACTACCATAATGATCTTTTATCTGATTAGACAGCTTCAGATCATGATGAACCCTGTTGCCAGAGTTCTAGCAAGAACCAGGAAAACTGAACACATTATTGCTGTTATCTTAGACTCATCCATGTACAACATTTGGATGGTGAATGAGGACTTTTATCAGTATGAGCTGTAGGAATCCAAGGCTGATCTGATAAAGCACACATAGGATACAAAACACACTAAATGTGACCAAGATCATGATCCTTTGATGAGACAGTAGCACTGTCCAAGATTGTCAGATACACTTGTTCAGAGTGAAAGAATCATCAAATATATGAATGTTCAAGCAGATTGGATAATGCATGTGTAATTCAGGAAAGAAATCTGTTTAGTAGAGCCTATAGTTAGTCTCAACAATAGTGTGTTAGGGCCAATAGTCATAGCTACAGTTACAGGAATGGATGAAGACCAGAATAGAGCAGACTGGTCTGAAACAGCCTCATCATAGTTTTGCTGCTATAGGTCTACGCTGCAGGGGGACACCAACATGATCCATTAAGTTGTGTCTTCACTTTTTCTCTTCCCTCCTTTACCTTTCTTATTCAGCTGTATCCATAGTTACTTTTTTAATCTCATATTACTCCTGTAAAGTCACAATAAAAGGATTTCTATTCATTTAGATTTCTAGTAAATTACCATATTGGCTCAAATATAGGACACATCTGATTATAAGATGACTGCTATCTTTCAAATATAATTTTGGGATGAAGACAATAAAGTTATTCATAAAATAATGCATTATTGTACAATTACTAAAGGAAACCAGAGCCAAGCAGCAGTGAGGAAGACAGTAGTGGGTGTGAGGACCCACAGCCCTTTCAGCAAATGATGGAAGTAATTGTTTCAGTGATGAATATAAAAGATATTGGTCAGTTTGTGACATTGCCAGATCACACACCCCCAGACCTCACTCTCAGACACAGCAGGATGAGGCTGATGTCTCAGCCAATGTCTCTGAAGAGACAACACCAGGACCCAGCTATCAAGAAAGTCCAAGAAAGGGTGTGGAATATGCTGGAAGGCTTCTTCGTTTACACCAAATCAAGCCCAGCTTGACCAAGAAGAGGAAACATGTTTAGGACAGAGAGGGCTGGACCCCACCAGACTACATACAGCAGTCTAGACCTTTTCGACTTAAAAATTGTGGACATGCGCCCCCTAGTGGCCCCGCCATAACTGGAGTGTGCGGTGCTCCACCAACTAACCCAAACACAGCAGCGTGGAGCATCTGTTACTGATAACGCAGACATGTCTTGGATTGATGATGTTAGGCAGTGACCTCCAGTTACAGATCAGGGTAGTTTATCGTGTTTTTAATGATTGGTTATGGAAATAGCATGATCTATTCCCATAACCAAACACTAAAAACTGTGGAACGCTGCAACGCTGGTTATAACTAACGTCAACAAACCATAAAGATTATGCTACTGTAACATTAACGCTAGCATAAATTAGGCTATGTGTTAATGTTATATTTAATTTATTTTATCATTCTTCTTAGTCATTCATTCATTCATTCATTCATTCATAGGCTTGTGCTAGTGCCGAGGGCTACAGAACCCAGCAATGGGGGACGGGGTACTTCCTGGGGGGCTGGCCCGAAAAGGTCTATACTGACAAATATTTGATGAAAATAATTGCAGATTGCTCTAATGCTACATCACTGGCTTGAAGTGGGGACCCACTCAACATAACGCCTGATGATTTTTTTTCTTTCATTTTATCTAAATACATTCACATACAAACATGTTTAGATTCATGGAAAAAAGTCCGCTAGCTTAATGCTAACTTATATGGGAAATTGCATAGCGATGCTAGCGGTTAGCATGTGCGGATTAGTGAATGTACTGTCAAACTCTGTTAATGAACGAAACGTGTCTCTAAATGCGGTGTTTACAACATCTGAACATAAAAATAATACTCACAGGCAAACGTTTTCTGGCCATATAAAAAAGGATGAAAGTTTTCCTGCTGTCTGTCTCTCTCTGACAAACCTGTCAACTGAAACTCTCGGACATTTGTCGTCTGAACCAGCTACGGAAACACTGAAGGCACAAATTAGCATTGCTACAAGAAAATCTGTGTCATATCCAGCAATTATCCATGCCTTTTAAAGACAAAGAACGGTCTTTGTCTTGAAAAGCATGACAACTAGATCAGACTTTTTTCATTCATAGATATCAAACTTTGGTGTTCTCTAATGGCCACATGCTTTGATGAAAAGTTACAATTTTCACTCTCTGGTATCTTTAATGTGTTTCCAACTGATTTAATATGGCTTGCAGTGTATCGACTCATCACACACGAAGCAGGGATGCCTAATGCAAAAGATGACATTTCCTGTTGCCAATAGGTGGCGCTACAAGGTTTCCTCAATCTGATAGCTGCTATGTATTAAGGATGAAACTACAGTCAAACTCATCTGTTTTGGACCAGATTAAACACTTTATGGCCGAGTTACAGTCCATTTCTCTTTCATGGCGAGTCTTCGATATGACATCAAACTTCACCGCATCACTGCAGCCACGCCCTCTGGTAAAAAGTTATATGCTTCGCAAACTTTCTTCGGCCATGTGTCTAGATTAGAACAAAACAAGTTTGGAGTCAATCGGACCAAATCTCTGGGAGGAGTTCGTTAAAGTACGAGGCCTGGAAATGACCAAAATATTGGAGAAACTGCATGTTCCATTAAAAATAGCGGACTTCCTGTGAGAATTAGAGCATGGGTCCAAGAGACTTTTTTGTAGGTCTGAGGATGATACATCAGTCCCACAAAGTTCATGTCTGTAGGTAGAAGCATATCGAGGGGCTCATCGTTTTAAAAAAACAAGGTGGCGCTATTGAGCCACTTTTGTGTGCCCATGTGCAGCACCCATAAAATATGTAAAATTCTCACACAACTAATATGTGTGGAAATTTTTGCAACTTTTTGAGTATGTTAAGGCCCCCAAAAAGGCAATTTATTTTGGAGAAGAGCACTTCCTGTTTTATGATGAATAGCGCTGGCACCGTTGGACGTGCATACATGAAATTGTACATCATGCATCAGCACCCTTCTGACTTCAGTCTGACCGCTTCTCAGGCTGATACGATGAAGAGGAAGGTAAATAATGGACATAATAAGACAAAAATCATATTCCTATGACCAGATGGTGGCGCTATGGAGTTCATCCAAGATTGTCATATACACTTGTTCAGGGTGGAAGAATCATCAGACATATAGCTTTTGGTGCAGATTGAACAATGCATGTGCAAGTTATAACAACTTTTCCATTCGTGGCGAGACATCCAACTTCGCCGTACTATCACAGCCACGCCCTTTGATAAAAAGTTACAGTTTTCACTGTCAATCATCTTCAATGACTTTACTACTGATTTGAACTGGTTTGAGGTCTGTCGGCTCATCACACTCGAGGCAGGGATGCCTAATGCATAACTTGACATTTCCAGTTGCCAATAGGTGGCGCTATAACGGTTCCTTAATCTGATAGCTGCTATGTGTTAAGGATCGGACTACGATCATACTGATCCGTTTTGGACCAGATTAAACACTTTATGGCCGAGTTACAGTCCATTTCTCTTTCATGGCGAGTCTTCGAAATGACATCAAACTTCGCCGCGTCACTGCAGCCACGCCCTCTGGTAAAAAGTTATATGCTTCGCAAACTTTCTTCGGCCATGTGTCTAGATTAGAACAAAACAAGTTTGGAGTCAATCGGACCAAATCTCTGGGAGGAGTTCGTTAAAGTACGAGGCCTGGAAATGACCAAAATATTGGAGGAACTGCATGTTCCATTAAAAATAGCGGACTTCCTGTGGGATTTAGAGCAGGGGTCCATGAGACTTTTTTGTAGGTCTGAGGATGATACATCAGTCCCACAAAGTTCATGTCTGTAGGTGGAAGCATATCGAGGGGCTCGTCGTTTTAAAAAAACAAGGTGGCGCTATTGAGCCACTTTTGTGTGCCCATGCGCAGCACCCATAAAATATGTAAATTTCGCAGACAATGAATACGTGTGCAAAATCTCGTGAGTTTTCGAGTATGTTAAGGCCCCCAAAAAGGCGATTCATTTGGGAGAATAATAATAATAATAATAATAATAATAATAATAATAATAATAATAATAATAATAATAAACATTCGAAATACAATAGGGTCCTCGCACCCTCGGTGCTCGGGCCCTATAATAATAATAAACATTCGAAATACAATAGGGTCCTCGCACCTCGAAATAATAATAATAGGGTCCTCGCACCTCGGTGCTCGGGCCCTAATAATAATAATAATAAACATTCGAAATACAATAGGGTCCTCGCACCCTCGGTGCTCGGGCCCTAATAAACAATCGAAATACAATAGGGTCCTCGCACCCTCGGTGCTCGGGCCCTAATAATAAACATTCGAAATACAATAGGGTCCTCGCACCCTCGGTGCTCGGGCCCTAATAATAATAAACATTCGAAATACAATAGGGTCCTCGCACCCTCGGTGCTCGGGCCCTAATAATAATAATAAACATTCGAAATACAATAGGGTCCTCGCACCGAGGTGCTCGGGCCCTAATAATAATAATAATAAACATTCGAAATACAATAGGGTCCTCGCACCCTCGGTGCTCGGGCCCTAATAAACATTCGAAATACAATAGGGTCCTCGCACCCTCGGTGCTCGGGCCCTAATAATAATAATAAACATTCGAAATACAATAGGGTCCTCGCACCGAGGTGCTCGGGCCCTAATAAACATTCAAAATACAATAGGGTCCTCGCACCCTCGGTGCTCGGGCCCTAATAATAATAAACATTCGAAATACAATAGGGTCCTTGCACCCTCGGTGCTCGGGCCCTAATAATAAACATTCGAAATACAATAGGGTCCTCGCACCCTCGGTGCTTCGGGCCCTAATAATAATAAACATTCAAAATACAATAGGGTCCTCGCACCCTCGGTGCTCGGGCCCTAATAACCTCTGTTTTATCCGAGTTTAGAAGCAAAAAGTTAGAGGACATCCAGGACTTAATGTCATTAGGACACCCTTGAAGTTTAGCCAAAGGTTTTGTTTCCTCTGGTTTCATAGATAAGTACAGCTGCGTATCATCAGCGTAGCAATGAAAGTTTATGCCATGGCTCTGGATAATTTTTCCCAAGGGCAACATGTACAAAGTGAAAAGGATTGGTCCCAGAACTGAACCCTGTGGGCCCCATAGCAGACCCTAGTCCGTGTAGAAGAAACGTCATTAACATGGACGAACTGGAACCTGTCAGATAAGTATGACTTAAACCAGCCTAATGCTGTCCCTTTAATTCCAACAGTGTGCTCCAATCTATGCAGCAAAAGGCTGTGATCTACAGTATCAAAAGCAGCACTGAGGTCCAGCAGAACAAGGACAGAAACTAATCCATTGTCTGAGGCCATGAGGAGGTCGTTGGAGACTCTAATCAGTGCAGTTTCTGTGCTATGATGAGTTCTAAACCCTGACTGAAAGACCTCAAATAGATCATTTCTATGCAGGTGTTCTCCTAACTGGCTAGCAACTATTTTTTCCAGAATTTTAGAGATAAATGGAAGGTTGGATATTGGTCTATAGTTTGCCAAGATGTCCGGGTCAAGGGATGGTTTCTTGAGCAAAGGTTTAATGACTGCAACTTTAAAAACCTGTGGCACATATCCTAATTGTAGAGATAGGTTAATCTGATCCAAAATTGATATACCAATAGAGGACATAACATCCTTGAACAGTCGAGTTGGGATGGGATCCAACAGACATGTAGATGGTTTAGCTTTACTAATAGTTGAGGTCAACTCAGAGAGGCCCACAGGAGAAAAACAGTCCAGAGTCAAATCAGAAATGGAAGAAATCAACGAAGCTGCTGGGACATTCACAGCCGCCGACAGCTGGGCCTGGCCGATCTCATCTCTAATTTTGATTATTTTCCCACTAAAAAAGCTCATAAAGTCTTCACTACTGAGAGTAGCAGGAATGCATGGACCAACAGAGTTGTGACTCTTTGTCAGCCTGGCTACAGTGCTGAACAGAAAACGTGGGTTATGTTTGTTCTCTTCTATTAACGAAGAATAATAAGATGTTCTAGCTCTGCGTAGGGCTCTTTTGTAGACTATTAAACTATCTCTCCAGGCACGATGGGAGTCCGCAGATTTACAGGAGTACCACCTCCTTTCCATTTTACGTGCATTCTGCTTCAGTATGCGAATATGTGAATTATACCAGGGAGCTGAGCTCCTAAGATAAAAAAACTCTCTTCCTCAGAGGAGCGACCGCATCCAAGGCGGAATGTAACATATCGGCAGTATTGTTAACAAGGTGAATCATAGTCAAACGCCGGAGATCCGGCACGGTACCGGATTACTTTAAAGTCCTGTATACCGTAGAGCTTGTCACACGGTTAACTATTTAAACATATTATACAGTATTAAAAACCCGGACACGTTAAGGGCTAATATAGCATTTCCCGCTAATTTCAGTTGAAACTGCATCATAACTTCAGCTCAGTTTCACGTCAGTTTACCCATAAACAGCCTTCCGTATCTGAAAAGTAGTGATGTTATGAGTGAAGCGAAGCCCCGAAGCGCGTATCGAGAAATGAGGGGGCGTGTCCGTGAAGCGCGTATCAAGAGTCGCTTCATTTGGGGAGGAGCCAAAAGTGATGACATCCGAAGCTTCACCGCCTGGCTGTACCACGTGACTGCTTCGGGAAGTGGTTCATTTCTTGTCTCAAGAAATGGGGTTTGACAGCTTTATAAACGCCACAGGCTCCATTCAAAATGTGGGTTTTTGTAGGCGAGTTGCGGTCAGTTCAGAGTGTGGATAGAGTTTGGATAGCTTGGATACTAGAATCTGGATAGCGTGTATATTGTTTGTGGTAGTTCAGTATATAGTTTGTACATGATGGCACAAACATTTTTATGCAGCCCAGCATAAAAATGTGCCATGTGAAAGGGTGTTCTCCAAGGCTGGAGAGATTGGAAAAAAAAAAAAAAGGAATCGGTTAAAACCAAAAACTGTGGAAAATTGCTATTTCTGAATAAATATACATAAAATAACCCCTTTAATGGTCGTCATTGTCCAAAGCATATCGATTGTACTCCCTCCGTAGTTCCACAAACAATTTTCACTGTTCTCTGCCAGCATGAACTCCGTTGTTCCGGTAGCACAGTGGTTAGGGCAGGTGGCCTGCGTACAGGTAACATAGTCTTCGTGGGTTTGATTCCCAGCTCGTCGACCCTTTTGACGCGTGTCTGCCCAGTTCTTATGATACTACTTTGGGAAACATTAAACAGAGATTACTTTCAGACAATATTTTATGCACTTGATCATTTATGTAGACCAATTATTTGCTCATACACATTTTGTTATTCACAGTCATTCGCAAGAGCCATGACTGATACATAAATTCAATGCATCACATCTTAAGATTCAGCTGGCTGTGATTATAAACCTGACCAGTAGGTGGTGTCATGTGCATATGAAGCAGCAAGAAATGTACCATTTCTCGAACCATCTGGCCAATGTGTGACACTGCTTCAGGGGGCTTCATCTCACCATCACTACTGAAAAGTAGTTTCCGCCGCATTTAGTTCATATTTAATCCCACATACATCCTTTTTTTTTTCCTTCAGTGGCTTCAGAGTACTCACCATGTTTTTGGTTTGTTTGACTCCTTTTCTCCGATGTTTAAGGAATCGGCTGTTGGAGGCAGTTTGAGGAAAAGGAGCTGCTCCAGGCTTATTTATAGTTTTCAGAAGGGGCGGGGCCAAGTGCAGTTTGAATTTGTTCTCGGCGGGAGCGAACGTTGAGTTGTCGTTGGGGCGGTGCTGCATTTAGGTGTTTTTTTTTGTATAACTTTATTAGCAAAACTTGCTATACAACAAACAACAAGTTATATAATGGTATGGCACAGCACATACAATAATATATAAAAATATATAGTATGAATAAGAAGTCATAATATAGATAATCAAGGTAACAGTCATAATAATAATAATAATAAAGATGAGTAAGTAAATAGATAGAGAATAAAATAAATAAATAAACAATAACAATAATAATAAGGAAAGGTCAAGACAGTTATAAATAAAAGGTTAGTCAGAGGATACAGGGAAAAACTTTCCATAAATGTAAATGGACTGCACTTATATAGCGCTTTTCAGACACCATCAAAGCACCCCCAAAGCACTTTACAAAGGCCTCACATTCACCCATTCACACACCAGTGGGCGGCTGCTGCCATGCAAGGCGCTGCCAGGCCCACAGGAGGCAAGTTGGGGTTCAGTATCTTGCCCAAGGACACTTTGGCATGTAGATAGTTGGAGCCGGGATCGAACCGGGATCGTAGCAGTCAAATTTTTGCAATTCTACAAAAGTCACAATGTTACATCAAAAAAGCAATTTTGTAAATTTCTTTTAATGACACAAAATTATTGTGATTTAATGTCAAAAAGTTATGATTATACAACATCTGAGATTTTATGACATTTTATTTCTTTTAAATTACAATATTGTGAAACAATTTTCAATTTTTCAACAAAATTTCTGATTTTTAGAACAACATTTTGGAACAAAAAAAGAACAAACTTTTTCAACTCAGTTACACTTCTGTGTAAAAAAAAATTGAAATTTTGAAATAATCATTATTTTTACAACAAAAATATGATTTTTGCAACAAAACTTTGAAATCCTTCAAAAGTTGCAATTCTATGACAAAAAGCTAGCATTTTTTGTCAGTTGTAATTTTGTAAAAATTATGATATATTAATTTAAAAAATGAAACAAAATTGTGATTTGATGTCAAAATGTTGTTACTTTGCAAAATTTGAGATTTTATAACAACAATTTGCAATATTGTGGAATACACAATTTTACAGCAAAAAGGACAAAACTGTAATTTTATGTCACAGTGGTGATTTTGTGAAATTTGTGATTCTATGACAGAATGTTGTGATTGTGGAACATAAAGCTGCAAATTCCCAATTTCAGTGACATAGTTATAATTCTATATAAAAAAGAAGTCACAATTTGGGGAAGTCTGAGTTTTGATGACAAAAATTAGCTTTTTACAACAAAAGGTTATGATATAATGAAATTTTAGAGCAAAAAATATTTTTTGGACAAAAAAACTGCAACCCTATTACAAAACTTGCAATGTTATGCTATAAAGTCATAGTTTTAATGTCAAGCAGTTGGGATTTTGCAAAAATAGATATTTTATGACCAAAAGTTTCAATATTAAGTTAAAAAAGTCAGATTTTACAGCAAAATGTGGCAATTATACAAGGAAAGCCTCTAGTGGCACTGTTGTGAATTACATCAGAAATTAGGCCATGTGGACTCTCAAATGTCTGTGCATGACCCTGCTACTTGCAGCCTGTTTGATTAAGACCCTGAACAGGACAGATATTTGAAAGAAATTGAGGTTTTCTGTAATTATTTATTCAGGGAGATGCTCAAAATATGTTTCGATATGTTTTATGTTTGTTTGTTTTTTTAAAGGAAAGTTCTGAAGGTTTTATGAGCTTTCCTCCAATACAGTGAAAGTGTATATGTGAAATTTAGGATATTTTGTCCGAATATCATCATATCCTGACAAAGTAAGTTGACTGGTGTTTGGTGTCAAGGGGACTGCTGGAGAACAGGTCGCCTCTGCTGTGTTTTCCTTTTGCTTCTGAAAACTTGAAGCAACTTTGAAACTTTGAACTGCCGTTGGAGGTGTGAGGCTAAAACCGCTGGTGCCAGTAATGTGGCCTTTGTTGGCATAGCAACATGCATAAATGACAACAAGAAGTAGGTGATGTAGAAGAAGTTATGTTGTTGATATAGCAAAGAAAACTCCTGAACAGTCCTCCTGGCGTTTTTATAGAGGAACACCAGGGGACCCAGAGAGCTTTTGAATGTGGGGTCCATCTGAGATATAAAAGGACTGACACCCACCTGGGTCCACTCATGTGGTCGGCCTTAGTAGGTCCCCAATAAGACAACCGATTCTGGACTGACACCTCTCCAGGGAGGCATCCAGGTCACATCCTAACCAGATGAACCCCTTCAACTGGCTCCTCTCAATGTGAAGGAGCAGCAGCTCTACTCTGAGTCTCTCCCGAATGACTGAACTTCTCACCTTATCTCAAAGGGAGAGTCCAGCCACCTGGAGAAAAACTTGGAGAAAACTCACTTCAGCCGCTTGTATCCAGATCTCATTCATTCGTTCACTAGCCACAGTTCATGACCATAGGTGAGGGTTGGAACAAAGATCGACCAGTAAACAGAGAGCCTTGCCTTTTGGCTCAGCTCTCTCTTCACCACAACGGACCGGTACAGAGTCACCACCACAGAGCAGATGCTGCACCAATCCGTCTGTTGATCTCCTGCTCCTTTCTTTCATCCCTGGTGAACAAGCCCTAGAGACCTTGAACTCCTCCACTTGAGGCAGAACCTCCCTCCCAACATGAAGAAGACCTTCTACCCTTTTCAGACTGGGAACCATGGTCTCAGATCTGGAGGTGCTGATTCTCATCCCTGCCGCTTCACACTCTGCTGCGAACCGCTCCAATGAGAGCTGAAGATCCCCAAAGGCGCCAACAGGACCACGTCATCTGCAAAAAGCAGAGACGAACTCCTGACACTACTGAACTGGAACCCCTCTGCTCCTTTGCTGCACCTAGAAATTCTGTCCATAAACATTGTGAACAGAATCAGTGACAAAGATCAGCCCTGATGGAGTCCAACTCTCACTGAAAACGAATCCGACTTACAACCGGCAATACAGACCAAACTCTCACTCCGTTTGTACAGGGACTGGACAACAATGTTCCCGGTACCCCAGATTCCCTGAGTACAGCCACAGCTCCAGTCAGCCACTTTGGCAATGGAGGTGCCGAACATGACCCATTCTGACTCAATATCCCCACCACCTCTTAGGATGGGGTGGAAGCTGTGTTGGAAGTGTTTAGTTGAAGGCCCAAACTACCTAGCCAACTAGGTCCAACTCACTACCAGGTAGTGATCAGTTGACAGCTCAGCTCCTCTCTTTACCCAAGTGTCCAAAACATACAGCCGAAGATCCAATGACTATAAGGTTGATCATTGGCCTATGGCCAAGAGTGTCCTGATGCCATGTGCATTTGTGGACCTTCTTATGTTTGAACATGGTGTTCAAACTGTGACCAGCACAGAAGTCCAACAACAAAACACCACTGGGGTTCAGATCAGAGAGGCCGTTTGAAGTCCCCCAGCAGCATAAAGGACTCCCCATTGCCTTCCAGCACTCCTGCCAAGTACCCCAAGAATGCTGGGTACTCTGAACTCTCATTCAGCGAATAAGCGCAGATGACAGAGCCTGTTCCCTGACCTGAAGGTGCAGGGAAGCTACCCTCTCAACTCCTGGGGTAAACCCCAGTGTACAGACTCCAAGACTGGGGGCTATGAGTAAGCCCACTCCAGGCCGTCGCCTCTCACCCTGGGCAACGGCAGAGTAGATAAGGTCCAGCCTCTCTCAAGAAGATTGGTTTCAGAGCCCAGGTTGTGCATTGACCTCTTGCACAAGATCAGGCTCCTTCCTAACCAGAGAGGTAACGTTCATGTCCCAGTAGGGACAGGGATCAACACACCAAGGCCCACGCCCCAAAAACGCATCACAAACTCTTCAAATCCTACTTCCTCATTCACTTCCTCCAGTCACCTTTTCAGCGACTGGTTGCAGCAATGTTTATGGTTTGTTTGTTTCCAGTTTCCAGTCAGAGCCAGGGCTGTGAATGGAGAGTTTTTCATGACATAAACAACTTAGCAGATGGAGAGATATTTGCTGAATGTGGGAGTGAAAGTGTTGTGTTAGAAGAGTCGCTTACCCTACCTTTAATTTAGCTGAAATCTCCCTCCTCAGGTTTCTCACATCTCCACCTGATAAAACTGGAGGTCCAGTTTGGGTTCCAACCGCTGACTGAGGACAGGTCATTATGATGGTTCCAATACTTTTTTTGTCCTTAAGCCACTCTGTAAGTAATATGGAAGTATGTTTGAGGTCCCTATCCATGTCCTGTCCCCGCGCCTGAGCTTTAATGTGATGTCTTAAGATTCATGATGTTGTCTATTGTTGCAGTTGTACCTGCAACAAAGCATCCCACAACATGATGCTGCCACCTCCATGCTTCACAGTTGGGATGGTTTTCTGAGGCCTGCAGGCCTCCAGACAGGATGTGTCTCTAGAAAGTGATGACTCTTGTCCCCAGGTACAGCTGTAAAAAGTAACCTGGCTCTATTTTTTGATGGTTTGCCTGATGTCTTGGTTGTTTTCTTTCAGTTTGCTGCTCCAAACAACCCTAAAAGGTCACCCCTCAGAAGTAAAGGGTAAGAAACGTGACACGCTGACAGCACACGTTTCATTCATCTTTAATGGGACTGATCTGATCCAGCACATGAGACATTCGTTATAACATGAACCAGTTTCTTGTGACTCCACATTTTTTTTTGCATGTGCTTCACTTTGGTTTCTGAAGTGTATTTGGTGACGACAGAGTTGTTTACCACCAGTTTCCCTTTTAACTGGACTCAAAATGTTCAGTGAAAACATGAGTTTTACTGGAAAAAGACTAAAGAAAATAACACCTAGACAGCACTGAAATCCAGAACTTAAAAACTTAAAAATGCTTCATAATCTGTCATAAATACTTGATAGTAAGAACATGAAAGTTTCATAGTCACGGTAAGCATTTCATCCCTCAGTGAAAACGTGAGAATAATGAAAATAAAACCCACATGTGCATTAGAAAATTCAAGCCACACATCAAGTCATGTCCTCAAAAATGGCCAATGACAGAAATGAAACACTGCTGTTCCCTCTGATAAACCTACAAGAAACTGTAAAAACCTTCAATAATGCAGAGCAGAGCCCAGCTGCTGGTTTTAAATGTGGCATCCCACAAAGCTCTTTTCCAGGACATCTGCATCTTTTTATTATTTTAAATTTATCTATTTTTTTTCCCAATCAACCACAGCCTCATTTCACAAACTGATGGAGTCACAGTAACTGTTTCACAGTAAATTACAAGACAATGAGATGCTTCATGCAAGGAACTGCAAACATTATGACTTTAATACAGTACATCCATTATTTTCTATCTGCTTTAAATGGTACAGTCACATGGGTTTGTACTTTTGAGTTCAGCAAAATGACTGTACTTAAGTGTTATTTCCACATATGCGTGTCCACTGTGTGTCCCTTCATGCTAAACTGAAGGTCAGTTTTGGGAGAGATGTTAAGACGTCTGAGCCACAACAATCTTTGTTCCTTCGCTCCAACACAAATGTTAGATGAATGCAGCTGTTCAATTTTCAGTTGCAAATCTGTTCAAAATGTAGTGGCCATTGGTTTGTCAAGCCAGTTACGCTGCGGCCTCACCTGAACCCACATCAACAATATATATGTATATATATATATATATATATATATATATATATATATATATATATATATATATATATATATATATATATATATATTGATGTAACTGAAGCAAATTCTGGAAAATTTTAAAAAATCAGAATGGACTTGGATTTAAACACACGTATGTGGAAACAAACAGCCTAGGGACAAAAACATACATTTTTAATTTACTTTTGCAGTAAAAACCAAATAGTTTCACTTAATTTTACACAATCGCAACCAGGCACTGTTTTCAGCCATTTTCCATGAGAGCTAATGTGTGTCCGATCACGTAGCATGTGGGCAGACGTTAATGTGACGGGTCTGGGATCTGCCAGGGGAGCTGTCCTCAAACCTTCTGGGTAAAGTTCTCCGGGAAAACACCTTTAGCTGAAATATCCTTCTTCTGCAACCACTGAGACTCCTTCAAACCCATGAGCCAGCCATCGTCCTGCACGCACAAACAGAATCAAGAGGCAGAGTTTGGGTTAAATGGAAATGTAGCCAGTTCAATCCAAAACAGGAACGTTTCTAAGCATAAACTCAAATTATTAGTTGCTTAGAAAGAAAAAAGATTCCAAAGTACTGAGATCATTAAATGCTGACCATCAGCAACTCAACTAATGGTCCATATGGTTGGTTTTAGAAGATTTAATTACTTAATTAATTAATTCATTCATTCATTAATGAATTAATTAAAGAAATTAATTACTTTTTCTGTTACGCGCAAATTGGAGTCCACTCCACGGATGAAGCTTGAAACTAGACTTGATTGACGTGTACGTCAGGAGCGCTGAAGCATTGCATTTTGGGATCTGTAGTTCTGTGTAGTATTGTTTTAATCAGCGCGCCATTAATAACGATAATGTAAAATGATCTCACGGGCCGGATATGATTACGCGGCGGGCCGGATGTGGCCCGCGGGCCTTGAGTTTGACACATGTGATCTAGGACATGCAGGACAGTTGAAGACCCCCTGTTTGCGCTGATAAAATATAAGCAGAATTAGAAGTATCTCCTCACTGCTTCCACGGGTTTAAGGGGCGTAAATCATCAGCCAGGCGCTGCTGATCATCAGCCACTGATACATTGATCAGTGGCTTGTGTGCAGACCTCTAAAAGCAGATGTTTTTTTGGCAGTTTACCCATCTGGAGCATTCAGGTGTGTTTCAACACAATGCAAAGAGGGAAAGATGTCAGCAGTGGGCTTAAAGAAGCAGCTGTTGCTGCACATCAGTCTGGAGATTGTTATAGAAACATTTATGCCTTCGAGTCACTGAGTGAATCATGAACTCCAGAGTATTCTCGAGTAAAAAAAAACTTTACTTTTTTAATTGGGTCATGTGACAGGACGATGGTCCAAACACAGCAGCAAATCAGGATGTATGAAAAATAAAAGCACCAAGGTTCTGGAATGTTCTGGTCAAAGCTCAGACTTCTGGCTGTGGTGGACCTTCCCAGAGAAAACATCAATGTACTAAAGCAGAATGGACCAGAACTCCTCCACAACAATGTGAGACACCGATGAAGTCAAACAGGAACTGCTGCTGCTAAATTCAAAATTCAATCATGAGCTCATTTTGATCACATGGTTGTCTTTGTTAAATAAATGGTAAATGGACTCCACTTATATAGCACTTCCTAGACCCCCCCATGGTGCCCCCAAAGCCTTTTACACTGGCCTCTCATTCACCCAGTAACACACCAGTGGGCGGCTGCTGCCAGGCCCAGTTAGGGTTCAGTGTCTTGCCCAGGGACACTTTGACATTTGGTCAGTTGGAGTCGAGATCAAACCGCCAACCTTACAGTGATTAAGTGACCCGCTGGACCAACTGAGCTACAGCTTCATAAATAATTACGCAGTGAAGAAGCTGCAGGTAGTTCATTATCTGAGGTTGAATTTACTTCAAAACAAAACCAACTACAATCAGATGATTTTCAAGTTTTTGCACAAAAACTAAAATTAGGGAAACTGACTTTTGCACATGACTTTAATTTTCAGATCACCAACTTTTTTTAAATTATTATTATATTAATAATACTGACCTGTTCATCTGGGTTTTCAAAGGCCAGAACCAGCACAACATCTCCAACCTTCAGCTCCAGCTCGTCACCGTCGGTGGCAGTGTACTCATGTACCGCTTTAACCTGGAGCACAAACACATTTGTTTAAAAAAAAAAAAGCACCCAAACTAGCGTTTTAGGAGTTGAACTATAAAATGGACTGACCTTGTAGAGAAACCCTGGAGGGAGATCATCACCTGAGCTGTTTGTCACCGAACTCTGTAGTGAGAAACACATCAGTCCAGCTGTGTTAGAAAAGAAGCCTGATGAAGAACCAGACAGTCTCAAAGTGGGGGGACAGAAAAGCCCTGACGTCCTGGACTACTCTAGACCTGACCGGGATCCACTAATGTCCCCCGTCCAGCCAACTCTACCTCCTGCTCATTCCCCCAGCCTCCTTGTTCCTAGGATGTCCTGGACTACTCTAGACCTGACCGGGATCCACTAATGTCCCCCGTCCAGCCAACTCTACCTCCTGCTCATTCCCCCAGCCTCCTTGTTCCTAGGACGTCCTGGACTACTCTAGACCTGACCGGGATCCACTAATGTCCCCCGTCCAGCCAACTCTACCTCCTGCTCATTCCCCCAGCCTCCTTGTTCCTAGGACGTCCTGGACTACTCTAGACCTGACCGGGATCCACTAATGTCCGCCGTCCAGCCAACTCTACCTCCTGCTCATCCCCCCAGCCTCCCTGTTCCACACTGGTGCCGTTGTCGTCCCAGTTGGGTTCAGTGTACGGTTGAGCTGTGTAGCCCGGGCTGTCATCCCAGGGGTCCTCGCCCGTATCCGTGTCATCCCAGCCGGGCTGGGCGTAGCTCTGGGAGTGGCGCTCGTCATAGTCCCAGCCGCTCTGAGCCTCCTCTGGGTACCGCTCGTCATCAGGGTCCTGCTCGGTGCTGGGCTGCTCTTGCTACGAGGTCGAGGGTTGTGGGGCATCGCGAGAAGTTTGGGATCGAGTGGGAAGGCCGGAGAGCGGATGGGAGGAGGACGGAGAGCATAGAGGAGATGCCAGGGAATCGTTTTGGTTGGGTGGGACGTCAAAAAGCCAGAGGAAGGATGGAGATTTAAGTGTTTAAGACTTTCAGTCCAAACTTACGGAGACAAGTAGCTGGGAACTGGAATAAAACATGCACCCATGCTTACCCATGACTCCCATGCTGGCGCCTGCTGCGGGGCAGCGAGGAACAAGACAAGAAGCAAACATCTTTAAAACTTGCGTTAAAAAAAAAAAAAAAATCAAAATCAGTGAAGATGTTAGCAGAAGAACCAAATAAAACGGTAAAGATACATGCAAAGGTAGGTTGATTAATGTAGTAAAGAAACATGCAGAACAAGATGGTTTCACACATAATCCTGGATCCACACACTGAAGATAGTCTTCAGAGTTCCCTGTTTTAAACGGGCTTAAAAGTATCCACTTAAAGATCACAGCGGGACCGTGGACAGACATTTCTGGGGTCAGGAGTTCAAGCAGGAGAAAAGGGCCCCTCAGATCAATAACACATTGAGCATATTACTCGTCTTAGTCACTTTTTTTTCAGAAGGAAGCAACATTTTTCCACACTATTGGGAATTTTGAAGTTAGCTCTTTTTAACTATGAATGTAGTATAATTGTAGATTTCCCAAAATCAAGACCTTTTAACTAATTACAGCTTTTTGTCGTTAAATATCAACTTTCACAAAATTGTAACTTTTTGACATCAAATTACGACTTGTTCTAAAATTAAAAGTTGAGAGCAAATTTTTGTCATTAAAAGATCAAGACTTTTGCAATGAAGCGATTTTTTTTGACAAGACTTAGTAACTTTTGTCATAAAACTGTGACTTTTGTAGAATTGCTAATTTGTTATAAAAAATTTTGTTGTAAAATGTTAACTGTGGTAAAACTAAGTGTGATTCACTTGACTTCTATGAACAGGAAGAAAACAAGAGCTTGATCTCCCTTGCCGGGGGGCCAGGCCTGGAGGAGGGGCTCATGTTGGCAACTGGTACCTGGAGGGGCGTGACTGGGAGGAACGGCCTCTCTGATCTGAACCAGAGTGGTGTTTTGTTGTTTGACTTCCGTGCTAGTTTGAACCATGTTCAAACATAAGAGTCACATAAGAGTGTAGCAGTATTGGATTTGTGGCCGTATGTTTTGGACACTCGGGTAAAGAGAGGAGCTGAGCTGTCAGCTGTTCTCTACCTGGTGGTGGGTTGGATCAGATGGCGGGGGAGAATGCCGGTCAGACCTGGTAGGCCCAAACGTGTAGTGAGGGTTTGCTGGGAACGTCTGGCAGAGGAACCTGTCAGAAAGATCTTCAACTCACACCTCCGACTGAGCTTCAATCACATCCCGGGGGAGGCGGGGGACATTGAGTCTGAATGGGCCATGTTCTACACCTCCACTGCTGAAGCGGCTGACCGGAGCTGTGGCCGTAAGGTCGTCGGTGCCTGTCGTGGCATCAATCCTCAAAACCAGTGGTGGACACCTTGGGTGAGCGAGGCCGTCAGACTGAAGGAGTCCTACCGGGCTTGGTTAGCTTGTGGGACTCTGGAATCGGCAGACAGGTATCGGCGGGCCAAGCGGGCGGCAGCTTTGGTGGTCTCTGAGGCCAAAACTCAGGTGTGGGAGGAGTTGGGTGAGGCCATGGAAAAAGACTTTCGATTGGCTCCACGGAGATTCTGGCAAACCGTCAGACGGCTCAGGCGGGGAAAGCAGTGCTTCACCAACACTGTGTATAGTGGGGGTGGGGTGCTGGTGACCTCGACTGGAGATGTCGTTCGGCGGTGGAAGGAATACTTCGAGGACCTTCTCAATCCCACCAACATGTCATCCGTGGAGGATGCTGAGCCTGTGGACTTAGAGGTGGACTCGTCCATAACTGGAGCTGAGGTCGCTGAGGCAGTTAAGAAGCTGCACTCCAGATGGCAGGACTCCAGGGGTGGATGACATCAGCCCTGATCTCCTGAAGGTTCTGGATGTTGTAGGACTGTCTTGATTGACACGTCTCTGCAACATCGCATGGAAATCGGGGGCAGTACCTCTGGATTGGCAGACTGGGGTGGTGGTTCCCCTTTTTAAGAAGGGGGACCGGAGGGTGTGTTCCAATTACAGGGGAATCACACTCCTCAGCCTCCCTGGTCAGGTCTATGCAGGGGTGCTGGAGAAGAGAGTTCGATCGATTGTCGAATCCTAGATCCAGGAGGAACAATGTGGGTTCCGTCCTGGAACACTGGACCAGCTCCATACTCTCACTAGTGTCCTGGATGGAACGTGGGAATTTGCCCAGCCAGTCCACATGTGTTTTGTGGACTTGGAGAAGGCATTGTCCCTTGAGGGAAGGGGGGGGGGGGGGGGGGGGTCCTGTGGCTCAGGTGGAGTGGATTGTCCAGAAACCGGAAAGTTGCGGTTCGATTCCGATGCTCCCCTGGCTACATGTCGAGGTATCCTTGAGCAAGATGCTGGTGAGCACCTTGCATGGCAGTGTGTGAATGGGTGAATGTGACACATGCTGTAAAGTGCCTTGAGTGGTCAGTAGACTAGAAAAGCACTATAGAAATGTAAGTCCATTTAAGTTCGTACTCCAGGACGTCTTTGTATGAGGTAAATACAGCCTCAGATAGACAACAGTTTAATTTTTTCATATCATAACATTTTGCCGTAAAAAGCTAATTAGTGAATAAAAACTTTTATAAAATATTAAGTCTCTCAGAATCACAACTTTTTGACATTACATCAAGATTTTGAGCAATAAAAATGACAAATTTCACTAAATTGAGATTTTTGTTGCAAAAATCAAGACTATGTTTGACTTCTTTTGATGGTGAAATTTCTCAGTCGTTCCACAAGTCAGAGGGCAAAGGGGGCGGAGCCTGGCACTACCTGGAGTCTACCTGTGCACGTGTCTGGACTATAGATCTCAGATTCTTAGATTCAAAAGTCCACATTGAAAGCTAAACTGGTAAAGTATGTTAAGTTTGAGACACAGCCCCGCAGGAAAAGAAGATGGACCCGACAGAAACCCAGCATCACCTCAATAACACACACCCACCTTCGGAGCTGGACCAGTTACAGGCTGTAACACCTCCACATTCCAGTCCAGCAGGTTCACCCCTGACCAGGGCTCACGCTGCTTCACACAAAACGCACACATTTACGTCACTCTCTGCTAGCACAGAGGTTTTTTTTTTTTATGTCTTTAAAGTTGCTCTCATACTATGTAATCAATAAAGTTAATTGATAGAACTGACAGTAACATTAAATATAACGTAACCTTGTATTTAAACCAACATTGGAAACTTGGACCACTTCTTTATAATCTCTTACAAAGACTTCACTATGCAGAACTATAAATTACCACGAGCACATTAACCTTCCACCCACCAAAGAGTGGATGTGCCCGTATGTTCCGGGGTTTCATGTAGGAGTTTTCTAATCAGTAATTAGTTGAGCAAAAACTTGTAGCCCTTTTTAGTGTAAAAACTTAATATAAATCATCTGATTGTCAAAAATCTTTGTATGAGATAAATTAGTTTAACTTTTTCAAAAATTAAGGTTCCACATCCCCATAAAAAAGTCACTCCTGGAAACCCTTCATGATAAACTGGTTCAGTCTGGTTCGGTCTGGTTCAGTCTGACTGGGCTGTCATGGACCTTTAAGCTGCTCACTAAGGCCTGCAGGCTCTGACATGGAGCCTGCAGGCCTATTTTTGTATTTCTATGATAGTTTCATGGCCTGGTCTTCAGCGAAATCTGCTGGACGTCCACTCCTGGGAAGACTCACTGTTGTTTCTCCCTGTAGAGCGTCAAACTCTTTCCAGACTAATGTGCAGCAACGGGTGCTTTTTAGCTTATGTCTTTCCCTCTGGGCATTGTGTTAACACACAACTGAATGCTTCAGACCAGTACGCTTTTCTAGAGGTCTGCACACCTGCAGATCTTTGTTAGGGTTAGGGTCAAGGTTAGGGTCAGGGTTAGGGTCAGGGTTAAGGTTAGAGTTAGGGTTAGGGTTAGAGGTCACCGGCTCAGCTGACCTGTGGCGTCGCGTCAGGGGAATCTGCATTAGCAGCAGGCTCCGAGTCCGAGCTCTCAAACGGACCCGACTGCTGCAGCCTCGGGTCTGGCGACGGCGTCAGTCTGGGCGGAGGTCGACTGGGGGGCGGGCCGGGTTTCTGAACCATCAGCGGCAGTCGATCCACACAGCACACACATGCACAGGTGTGAATGCAGCGAGGAAGACAGGCAGGTTAGTGTAGTCAGTCAGCGTGGGAGTTTATTCACCGCTGGAGGACACTTCACAATAGTGTGAAGTGTGTGAAACACTCAAATCATCACCACCTGACTCCACAGCATTTTAATGAGGACAAACTAAATTAAATGTTCAACATTCAGAAAATAATAATGAATATTAAAGGTTTTTCTTCACTTGTTCTAAATAAATCACTTGATCACAAAGCGGCTGATCTAAATGGCTTTAACTGACACACTGACAGCCAGTGGTGGATGACTTCATTAAAACTTACAGTGACTTCAACTAGAATTTTCACCAGTAAACATGGATTTCCAGAACAGATGTTTGCACGACTCAACCTTAAACTTCCCATGGATCAATCTCCTTCTGAAAACATGCAGATGTCTCAGGTTTAGATACCTTTGGAGCTGAGGTGGCTGAGTCACTGTGGTTTGCTTCCTCGCTGAAGAGAGCAGACATGAGGAAGAAAAGACAAGTTAACTGGACTGGAAGAAGACAGGACAGGACACTCCTGCAGTTCTCAACTTTGGCCACCAGGTGGCGACAAAGAGCCACAGCTGAGACAGGTGTCTCAGAACGACATCATGCAGGTATACCGCCTGGTCCAAAAAAAGTCACCACCTGGATTTAACTAAGCAAACAGGTCTGAGCCTCCTATTGGATAATTACTGCATGGGTGATTATCTTTCAGCTGGTAACTAGTTATTTAACCCCAACTGGTGCAATGAGTTGCTTCTCATTTCCTAAACAACCATGTCAAAGACACATCCGTGGTCATGGAAAAGATGTTAGTCTGTTTGAGAAGGATCAAATCATTGGCATCAAGCAGAGAAAACTAGTGATGGTGAGATGAAGCCTCGTGAAGCAGTGTCACACATTGGCCAATTGGTTGGAGAAAAGGTTCATTTCTTGCTGCTTCATGTGCACATGACACCACCTACTGGTCAGGTTTATAATCACAGCCAGCTGAATCTTAAGATGTAATGCATTGAATTTATGTATCAGTCATG
The DNA here is from genome assembly GCA_018398805.1 of Hirundichthys speculiger. Classification (NCBI taxonomy): domain Eukaryota; kingdom Metazoa; phylum Chordata; class Actinopteri; order Beloniformes; family Exocoetidae; genus Hirundichthys; species Hirundichthys speculiger. The sequence continues at coordinate 28,838 of JAGFBZ010002858.1, forward strand.
GCTCTTGTGAATGACTGTGAATAACAAAATGTGTATGAGCAAATAATTGGTCTACATAAATGATCACGTGCATAATAAAATATTGTTTGAATGTAATCTCTGTTTAATGTTTCCCAAAGTAGTATTATAAGAATGGGGAAGACACGTGTCAAAAGGATCAATGAGCAGGGACTTGAACTCATAGTCTCTGTACATGGGCCACCTGCCCTAACCACTGCACTACCAGGGCACCTGAGCTTATTCGGGCAGAGAACAGTGAAAGTGTTTGTGGAACTACGGAGGGGACGCACTGAATTGTGTAACTTGGGCAATGATGACCATAAAGGGGTGATTTTATGTATATTTATTCAGAAATAGCAATTTTTCCACAGTTTTTGGTTTTAACCGATTCCTTTTTTTAGACACAATTTCTTCAGCCTTGGAGAAGACCCTTTCACATGGCACAGAGGATGCTGGGCTGCATAAAAATGTTTGTGCCATCATGTACAAACTATATACTGAACTACCACAAACTATATAAACGCTATCCAGACTCTAGTATCCAAGCTATCCAAACTCTATCCACACTCTGAACTGACCGCAACTCGCCTACAAACACCCACATTTTGAATGGAGCCTGTGGCGTTTATAAAGCTGTCAAACCCCGCGACAAGATCTGAACCACTTCCCGAAGCAGTCACGTGATACAGCCGGGCAGCGAAGCTTCGGACGTCATCGCTTTCGGCTCCTCCCCTAAATGAAGCAAGCCTCGATACGCGCTTCGCGGACACACCCCTCCATTTCTCGATACGCGCTTCGAAGCTTCGGCACGCCTCGTAACATCACTAGAGAAAACATCTAAGGAGATTACAGAAACTACCAGAACTGGGTTCAGAACTGTCCAACGCATATGGAAGTATTTCTGTGCCATCTGAGTTTGAATACGAATTTTTAAGATTGAAATTTTCAGCATCAAAATCAGACTTTGAATTTTAAAAAACATCAGATTTCTAGCACTGAAATTTTTTTGCCTCTGAATTTTATTTTGTTAAAATAAATTCAGTGTTAAAAAAAATTGTTGTCTTAAAATATTCAGTTTTTCAAAATTCAACACGCAAAGAAATTCAACGCCCCAAAAAAATCTGTGTAAAAAAAAAAAAAAATCAACATCTCAAAAAAATTCAGTAAAAAAATTCAATTTCTAAAAAAAAAAATTGGTGTAAAAAAATTCAACTTCAAAAAATTCAGTGTAAAAAATTCAACTTCAAAAAATTCAGTGTAAAAAGAACCAGACTCAACATCCGGGTCACCAGGGAGAAGCAACCGATCCCTGTCTCAATTCAGCCAACGTCCAGCCAATCACGTTACGCTCCATTGGTCATGTGACACCCATCCATATAGTAAGACGGCCCGGACGGCCATGGCAGCAAACCCAGGTGATGGTGCTGCGGTGAGTCTGTTTACTTTATTTGCTGTTTGTATTAAACATTTAAAATACATTTATTAAATGATATTACTCGACACGTTGCACATTAACCGGATTTATTGATCAATGTCTACAATAAACTTTTAATGAGGTGGCGTTCGTGAAAACTAGTTAATGGTATGCGAGCTAGGCTACTTTAGGTTCTGAACACGTTCTGAAGCAGCGAGTATGACTATTGACAGTACATTAAACCATGATAGTTTTTCCATACTTCTTACTAAAATGAAACATAGTTAATTTCTGAGTATTTATTCCTTGGACTGCGCTCCTTAAACAACTGTGATAGACCACTGTGGCCAGCTGCGTCCCAGAATTACTATGTTTCCATTCGCTTGTCTATTTTTCCTCAGTAGTTATTGTTTTCATACAAGCTGGGGTTGTCACAAGAACTGTTACTTCAGTACCAAGTTGATGTCGAGATGCAAAAAAATCGTGATTATACAACTTATACAACTATACAACTTATACAACTATTTTAAATGTTTAATACAAACAGCAAATAAAGTAAACACACTCACCGCAGCACCATCACCTGAGTTTGCTGCCATGGCTGACCGGTCCGTCTTACTATCTGGGTGGGTGTCACATGACCAATGGAGCGTAATGTGATTGGCTGGACGTTGGCTGAATTGAGACAGGGATCGATTGCTTCTCCCTGGTGACCCGGATGTTGAGTCTGGTTCTTTTTACACTGAATTTTTTGAGGTTGAATTTTTTTTACACCGATTGTTTTTTAGAAATTTAATTTTTTTACACTGAATTTTTTGGGGTGTTGAAAAACTGAATATTTTAAGACAACAATTTTTTTTAACACTGAATTTATTTTAACAAAATAAAATTCAGTGGCAAAAAGAAATTCAGTGTTAGAAATCTGATGTTTTTTAAAATTCAAAGTCTGATTTTGATGCTGAAAAATTTTAATCTTAAAAATTCGTATTCAAACTCAGATGGCACAGAAATACTTCCATAAACGCATAATTAAAAACTGGAAGGATAGTGGGGACCCATCGTCTTCCAGGAGAAAATGTGGCTGGAAAAAAATCCTCGATGATCGTGATCGGTGATCAATTAAACGTTTGGTAAGAACAAAAATAAAAGTAGAACTCAGGGCTGTTTAATAGTGAAAGTAAGAGCATTTCCACCCACAATCCTAAGGGAACTCCAGGGACTGGGACTGAACAGCTGTGTAGCCTTAAGAAAACCACTAACCAGTGAGGCTAACTGGAAAAAAAGGCTTCAATCTGCTAGGGAGCATAAAGATTTGACTCTGGATCAATGGAAGAAGGTCATGTGGTCTGATGAGTCCAGAATGACCCTGTTCCAGAGTGATGGGAGCATCAGGGTAAGAAGAGATGCTCCCATCATGCCTAGTGCCTACTGTACCAGCCTGTGGGGGCAGTGTTCTGATCCTGGGGTTGCTGCAGTTGGTCAGGTCCAGGTTCTGGTCCCGGTTCAGGTTCAGGTTCAGCAACAGTATGAGCTCAGAAAATGAGGTCAGCTGACAACCTGAATATACTTATGGAAACAATGACACAGCGAATGTGTGTCATAATCAAAGCTAAAGGTGGTCCAAGAAAATATTAGTGTGTATGACCTTTTTTTTGGTGGTGACTTTTTCTTTGACTGGGCGGTTTAAGTCTGGGAACACGAGACAAAGTTTGACAACAAATATTCAATCGGGAGATTAATATGAAAAAAATGCTGAAAAGTTAGTGTTTTTAAAGGAAATCTGAGTCCACTAACGCTACGACACAGTCAAAAAACTAAATAAAAGCAAAACGTGGGGTTTTGAAATCTCACAAACCCATTATTTTATTCATAACAGAATACAGAAAACATACAGCCCTTGATTTCTTGATTTACTTTACTGCTAAAGTGTCCTTGGGCAAGTCACTGAACCCTAACTGGGACTGGCAGCCGCCCACTGGTGTATGAATGTGTGCAATAATGGGTGAATGATCGGACCCAGGTTAAGAACCACTGTAATGGTTCTGTTCAGCCCACTAGAGTCAGTAATTAGAGAAAGAGAGAGAACATGTGGATGTTTGGAGGCAGCAGCGTTGCGTCTCATCCTGGGAAGTGTTTTCATTGAGCTGTGCCTCCAGTAAATCCCAGCATGCAGCAGCACGTCTGCACACATGCACGCGTGCAGCAGGCGTTACCTCTTTTCACCTTCTCCTATCTTTGATGCTGCAGTAGCACCTTTTCTGCAGCAGGGGGCGTCATGAAGGACATTAGTCTCACCTCCTCTACATGTCCACAACTCTTTAAAGGCGTCTGAGTGAACTTACTTGAGCTGCCGCTGCTCCTCCAGTTTGGTCATGATGTCGTTCAGGTTCTGACTGAGCTGTGGACAGGTAGATGTTACTCTCTGAATTACGGCTGAGTGATCCACAACATATTGATCGGTTCAACTCACTTTGCTCATTTCTTTGTGGAACTTGTCCTGATGACCCGCCAGGCTCTGGAATGTGTTAACATAGACGCCAACACGTCTAAACGCACACAGACAGACGGTTAGCCTTCAGGTCTGAGGGACCGGCAGAGATCCGGTTCTGTTGGGCCTCACCTGTCCCACAGGCCCGGGAGCTCGTCTTGCAGCTCCACATTCAGCTCCTCGAAGATCTTCTGAGCTCGACCCAGCTCCTCCTCCGCCTGCACACACGAGCACCGTCAACGGGGACGATTTACCAGAACCAGAATCATTCAGGAGGATCAGGAGGACACAGGGGTCCACACAGGAAGGTTTCGGACCGAACCAGAGTCAAAGAAACCCTTCCGACTGATCAGAATCTAATCAGGCTGGCAGACATGATCAGCAGCGGATCGGGGAGGATAACGAGCTTCGCAGCAGCCAATCAGAGCCTGAGCCTCTGTCACATGTCACATCTCAACAAAGAACAGGAGGTCCAGGAAAAGTGAAAGGCCAAGGTGTTTGTGTGCCGAACAGAACTTCTGGGCGACACCAGAGAAGGTTTGTCCAGTTCTTCTCATACAGTCTTGCACAGAGAGTATTATTGATAATTAATTTCAGATCACTAAGGTTCATTGCTCTGCAGTGATTTAGCTTTAGCATGTATAAAAGATGACCATAGTTCATACCAGCTGGGTCCAGACTGGTGCTCTCTCAGGTGAAACCCACTCATTCAGCACTAAGTTGGTCCGTCTCTCTGTCTGTGTCTTTTATTTATTATTTATTTATGTAACTTTTATTGTGTATGGACGCCAGATTAACCGAAATAAGAGTTTCATGGTTGTAGATGAACAAACACCGGTGTGGACGAAGCCTGACAGCTCAACAGGAAGAAGGGAAATAATGAATTACATTACATGCTTAAAAATATGTTATGATTAAAATTAACATTTTAAAGGAAATTTACAGTAGAGAAATAAACAAATGCAGATAAATTAGAATTTTTAAAAAGCCACATTTAAAAAAATTATTATTATTTATGTTATTAAATGTTTATTATTTTTAATTAAAAACTTAATTAAAATGTAAATTGATGAATGCATAAAAGATCACTTACAACATAAGTGATAAAAAATTCAATATAAATATAACAATTTTTTACTCAATTTAACAATTTCGTATTTTTTATAAGTGAGAATTTTTTTAAATATTAAAATATTCATGTATTCAAGATTTTTGCATTCTGATTTTTTATAATATATATTAATATTATATTATAAATTATATTTTTTCTTATCTATTATCTTTATCTACATATTTATTTTAAATGCAGTTCTTTAGGACAGAACTTTTTAAATTTAGATCCTCTCTGAGTGGGATTTTAGATCTTTAACTTGACTTGAATGCAAGTATAATTTCATTTAAGTTATTATTCTTTTATTCTGGTCTTGTCTTTTCATCTCTGTGAATTTATATGCTGATTATTTTGTAAATTATTTCATTATTTGGACTGTGAAAGCACATTAAACATTCCTACAGTTCATTATCAGCCCAGACCTGTACATTTTTTTAATTATTGAACAGATAAGGAGGAGATTTGTGTTTTACAAATCATTTTAAATCATGATTTTTTTTTTTAATATATTAAAAAAAAAAAATCATGATTTAAAATGATTAAAATAAAATGATAGTAAAATTAAATAAAAAACAAATAAAATGAAGCATTTTTACATATATGTAAAAATGCTTCATGACCCTCCATAGGAATGACCAGGTATGGAAAATAATGATGACTGAAACCATTTCCAGTAACTTATTCCGTTATCTTCAGTCAACCAATCAGTGTACATGTGGAGGAGTCTGTTCAGCTCCGCCCACCAATGATCATGTGACTGCCTGTTTTTATGTTTCTAAATTGTATTTCTTAGGGGAGGGGGGTGTGAGGAGGGATAGAAGAACCAGAGTTTTCACCTGGTTGTAGGAGAGGTTAGTCTGAGCCACCTGGTGGGCTGAGATCAAACCCTGAGCCCAGCTGGGAGCCGCCATCTCCAACAGGGCTGCTGGCTAACCACACACACCATGCAGGAAGAAGAAGAAGAAGAAGAAGAGAGCAAACAAGAACAGTTCAAGACAAATGCAAACATGTTAGTGAGAGAAAACGACACTCTGACTGCAATAATGAGCTGAATATTAAAGTGAAACTACAGGGCTGATTTAAGGTGGTATGAACGGAAACCTTTCTCACCTTTTTAAATAAATAAAATTAAAAACAATTATTTTCTTTCACTCAAAACATCCTGCAGAATCATAACACAAAGAAGAACAGATTTAAATTAAAGCCAAAATGAAACGTCTTATTGTGGAAATGCAGGAGCAACACTGATGCAATTCCTCTACCGACTAGAGATGCGCGGATGACGTATATTTTAACCCGCAACCGCTTCTTAAAATCTCTATCCGCCCGCTATCCATTTGCAGGAACGTTTTTTCACCAATTTTCAAAACCGAACCTACCCGCCATCCTTTTTAATAATAGGTAAAATATTTTTTCTTATTATTATTATTTGAGTGCTTCAACCGCAACCCGCCCGAATTTAATTAAAGTATTATTTTTTGACGAGTCATCCGCCCGATATGCGGATTATCCGCTCCGCCCGCGGGTGCGCGGTTCATCCGCGCATCTCTACTACCGACCACTAGAGGCTGCAGTTCCTCTACCGACCACTAGAGGCTGCAGTTCCTCTACCGTCCACTAGAGACTGCAGTTCATCTACCGACTACTGGAGGCTGCAGTTCCTCTACCGACCAGTAGAGGCTGCAGTTCCTCTACCGACCACCAGAGGCTGCAGTTCCTCTACTGACCACCAGAGGCTGCAGTTCCTCTACTGACCACTAGAGGCTGCAGTTCCTCTACTGACCACTAGAGGCTGCAGTTCCTCTACTGACCACTAGAGGCTGCAGTTCCTCTACCGACCACTAGAGACTGCAGTTCGTCTACCGACCACTAGAGGCTGCAGTTCGTCTACTGACCACTAGAGGCTGCAGTTCCTCTACTGACTACTAGAGGCTGCAGTTCCTCTACTGACTACTAGAGGCTGCAGTTCCTCTACTGACTACTAGAGGCTGCAGTTCCTCTACTGACCACTAGAGACTGCAGTTCCTCTACTGACCACTAGAGGCTACAGTTCCTCTACTGACCACTAGAGGCTACAGTTCTTCTACTGACCACTAGAGGCTGCAGTTCCTCTACTGACCACTAGAGACTGCAGTTCATCTACTGACCACTAGAGACTGCAGTTCCTCTACCGACCACTAGAGACTGCAGTTCATCTACTGACCACTAGAGACTGCAGTTCCTGTTCTGACCATTAGAGACTGCAGTTCCTCTACCGACCACTAGAGACTGCAGTTCCTCTTCTGACCACTAGAGACTGCAGTTCGTCTACTGACCACTAGAGGCTGCAGTTCCTCTACTGACCACTAGAGACTGCAGTTCCTCTACTGACCACTAGAGGCTGCAGTTCCTCTACTGACCACTAGAGGCTGCAGTTTATTTACCAACCACTAGAGGCTGCAAACTTCTAATGACCACTATAGACTGTCTCCAAAACTGAATCAGTTTTTTATTGACCTCCATGTTAAAATGTAGAAATAAACATATGTACAGCCTGATAGCTACAACCATAATGCACGTCTGCTTTCTTAATTTTTGTGTCCTCTAAAAGGAATTCCAACAAAGTTCTCTGGCTCTGTCAGACGTTTTGATGAACAGAACATTGACTCTGGGTCACGGAACAAAGGTGACCAGCAGCTCTGGTTCACTAACGTTAGCCACTATAGTGACATCAGTTGCCCGCCAACCTCACAACTTCCAGGTTGAATAAATTAAAAGTATGGAGGTGATTCAGACTGCATTGATCACTATTATTATGTCAAAAATAACAGCACAATTGATAATTTTGCAAAACATTTAACCCCAATATGAAAAAAAAAATAACATAAGACTTAATGGAGACAATATATTTAATGACGACAGACCACCTTAAGTCAGAACTGTTCCTTTTACTCATTCATTAGCATGCTCACACACACACACACACACACAGGTACGTGCACAGGTACGCGCCCACAGCCGGTTACCTTGGCAATCTTGGCCTCGTCCTTCTTCTTGCCTTTCTGTATAGAGGCGAAGTGATGGCGGGCGCTGTCAAAGTCCACCATCTTCCTTTCACGCTTGGCGATGCGCGCCTGTTGGAGTCCAGAGACCCGAACGTCAGCCGCACAGGTGCACGAGTTATGACAATGGAAAACTAATGAGCAAGTATAGAGTTTTAGCCAAACAGATAAAATACCAACTAAGTTCCTGCTTGTTCCAGTGACAGACCAGTATGTCCCAGTAACAACCTGAAACCAGGTCACCTGTGAACCTGCCAAAGGTTATGTGACTCTCTGTGGCTGTTTTCCTGTTTGTTTTGTGGACCTGTTTCATGTCTGTGTGGTCACTTTGTGTCATTGTTTGGCCTTGTTGTTCTTCTGTGGGTCTTTTTTTGTAATGTTGAGGCCATTTTTCTTATCTTCTGCATCATGTTGTGTCTCAGTTGTTCATTATTTGTTCAGTGGTCATGATGTGTCTCTTCTGGGTCGTGTTACGTCTGTTTGGGCCTTCCTGTTGCCATTGAGTCCCTCTTGGTGGTCATTTGTTTGTCTTCTATATCTTTTATCTGTTTGTCTTTTTGTCCTATGTTATTTTGGATGTCTTTTGTTTATTTTGACTTCGTGGTAGGTTTGTTGTACAGTTAGTGATTGTTTTTCTCCACTTTGAGGTGATTTTGTGTCATTATTTGTATCTTAGTGGCTTTGTGTTTCCCATTTACCCACTTTAGATGGTGAAAGACTCTTATTTTGAAAAACGAGTGTATCTGATTTCCACCTTGATTTCAGGAAACTGAGCCAGGTACGTGTCCACGGTCTGCTGGGATTTGTCGGTGATGTTCACGTGGTAGTCCAACCACAGTGTGTCCGTGTCCTGAAACACACCACACACAGAATAAGTGCTTTTCTAGAGAATCATCTGTGTTTTCACTTTGTTGGACAGCTTCTACAGCAGCTCACATGATATAAACCTAACCCTAAACTTCCGGACATTTGTCTGCGTTAGTAACATTTACATTTCTCTAATTTGTCTTCTGATGCCTTGTTGAGTTCCTCCTTGTCAGTTTTAATGTTTCATCCTTTTCTGCAGACCTGTGAAACGCTCGTGTCTTTGCGGTCATTACTTGTGTTTTTGAAGCAGTTTTACTAGTTGTAATGCTGTCAGTCAAACAGCATCTGTAACTAAGGTCAATGTTTTAATAATCATGTAAAAAATAAAAAAGATAAATGCAACTGTAGGTGAACAATGGCACACAAAACATTAAACCATGTATTCACTGATAACTGCTTCCACAGGATTAGGATTTAATGTTATAATTTGAGTTAATGATAATTGATCTGGGTCTCTGGAAAGCGCCTGGAGACAATTTACATTGTAAAAGATGCTATACAAATAAGATTAAATTGAAAAAAAAAAGAAATTGAATGAGATCATCTATAAAAAGCAGATGTTTGCTGGTCTGGAGCATTCAATGGCAAGAGTAAAAGACATCAGCAGTGATGTTAGAGAAGCAGTTGTTGCTGCACGTCAATCAAGAGGTTACCTGAGCACCATGAAACATGGCAGCACACACTCATGATTGAAAAACGAACATAAAAGGGCCTGTTGGGAGGAAGACACAGACCCTGGTGTTGTATTCAGACCTGAACAAGAAGCAGAAGCTCTTCTTGAAGAGACGACCAGAAGGAGTCTCTTCAAGAAGAGCTCATGTTACGCTCACCAGACCTGGACCGGCTGTGAAACCATGAGTACAGACTCAACTGGCTGTTCACAGATCAAACATGAACAACAGCCTGGTAGAGCGGTAGCTGTTCAAAGGTTTGACACGGGTAAGGAAAACTTTAAAAACAAGCCTGATCTGAAGTCATTTGATCTGAATTTCAGCTTTGTTTTTAAAGCCTTGAAGGCTGTTTTTTGCAGGGTAATCAGCAGGGTTGCAACTATCTAGGCTGAATAATAATCTCATGCAGCTACAACTGGAAGGTGCAGGTTTCCACTGGAACCAGCTGTTCCTGCCAGAGATGCTGGTGGACTGGTACAATGCAGCATATCTATGATAAATACCCATCACAATTCTACTCATCAACTTCCTGTCCTGCAGCTACAGCAGTGTGTCCCACAGCGCCCCCCACAGGAAGCCAACAAACTTCCATCTTTTATTCTGGATTATTTTTTTCCACCGAGGTGATCTGTGGGGCAGACTGGCAGCCTCCTTTACCTCCAGGTTACAGTCCAACTCCTTCTCTATCATCTCCTTCAGGTGAGGCGTGACAGAGGCATGCAGTTAGAGAGGAGAGACAAGCAGAGTGAGATACCAACGGCAGCCGTCACAGAGCTGAAGGACATAGAGGACACAGATGTGAGGTGAAATGTTCCCGCTCAGCCGTCAGGATGTTTCCCGCCTCACCTCCACCAGCGCGTTCATCTCCTCCTTCCCAAACCACTCGGGCTCGTACATGTCAGCCAGACAGTCCTGCAGCCGCCGCGAGGCGTCATGCATCGCTGCAACACACATAAAGACAGTGACAAACAAGGCAATCAGAGGACTTTATTTCCAGCAGACATTTCTCTCTGTGCTGTCGTTCCTGAGGTTTGACCTCTCATCATGTCTTTGTTCACATTCTGTGGCTTCATTTTCATAAAAGCAAATATTTCGATGATAAAAAGCTGTGTTGTTGTGTGTCTGAGGTGGTATCTGCCTGAACACACTCACTCTTCACGGCTGCCAGGTAGGCCTTCAGGTCCTTCTGCAGTTTGGTTCCTTCTGCCTGAAATGAACACAGACAGTGAGGGAGACAAGCAACAACTTAGCATCGAAGGCTGCTGTCACTTCACAAACAGGATGAAAACGACTGCCGACCATCTGTTTGTTGAAGTTGGCCACCATCTCCTCAAAGACGGCGTCGCGCGTCTCGTCTGCTTTACCGAGCTTCTGTAGGACCTGCGGGACGAGACGTGCAGCATGTCATGACTGTCCCTTCAACCAATTAGCTTGGTTTAAGTCATATGTATCTGAAAGAGCTCAGGATTCTTCCTCAAACTCCAGTTTGTCGTGGTGTTCCTCAGGGCTCTGCACTTGGACCGCTACCTTTTACTGTAAGCTTCTGTTAGGTTGTATTATCAGGCAACATTTCTATGCAGATGATACTCAGCTGTACCTATCCATGAAACCAGGTAACACCTGTAAAAAAACTGGACTACACACGTCAGAAATAGACTGTCTAGTCATTTAATAACTCTGGATGACATTACTTTGATATCTAGTTCTACCCTTGAGGAACCTTGGAGTTCTTTCTGATCAGTACCTGTCCTTAAAACATGTCCTCACACATACAGTGCCTTGCAGAAGTACTCTGAAAATTTTAATTTTTTGTCAAGACTCAACAACAAGTGGGACACAATCATGAAGTGGAACGAAATTTATTGGATATTTTCAAACTTTAACAAATAAAAAACTGAAAAGTGAGAGTTACTTAAACTCCTTCACTTCCCAAACCCAAACAGGACATTTCCTCCCTTTTGGGATTGGGAACCATGGTCTCAGGTGCTGGTTCTCATCCCCACCACTAGAGAGAGCTGAGGATCACATCTTCATGAAGCCAAAAGGACCACATCATCTGCAAAAAGCAGAGAGGCAGTCCTGAGGTCAGTGAACTGGACCGCTCCGGTCCTGGGCTGCACCCAGAAATTCTGTTTATGGGCTTTAAAGTAACAATGAGGACCTGGTTTAATGAGGTTTAATGAGGACCATTTGAACCTGTCTGAGGGCTCAAACTGGATTTTCTGTTCAAATCAATAGTGCACCAGACTGACATGGACATCAGTACCTGGTCTGATCCGGTCTGAACAGTTGGATTAGCTGGTGACAGATCCATGAAGCTGCTTTATTCCCTTCAGTTTGGTCTGTAACACCTGCGACGTCATGGATCGTTAGAAAAGTAATTACGTCAGTCCTAATGGCATCAGTCTCTTCCAAACCTCAATGGTGTCAAATCAGTAGCGACCCATACGCCCAGTCCAGGTATCAGTGCAAAAAAAGACACGAAGTGAAGCAAACCCACAAAAAAAAAAAAAAATAAAGCTGAACACAAAGAGATGTGAGGGTGAAGATGATTAAATAGCTGCAAAAGAAACAGGGGCAGAAAAAACCCAGTGCATCATTAAAACAGTCCACTTTTAAATATAGTAAGACTGCAGAAAGACATGATTACTGACTAAAAGAGACACAAAAGTATGCAAAAATGAAACAAACCAACAAAACAAAATCCTGATTCAAATCTTGTGGAAAAAGAATCGTCAGAAAGAGATGGAACGAGACTAAACAGAGCCGAAAGAACGAGCTCTGACAGACACTAAAGATCCTCCAGCAACCCAGAATCAGAGGAGAACTGCAATGACCCAAACCAGCCAAATGCTAATGCAAAATTAAAATTAATGTACTAAGGGCTGGGCAAATTTTACAACTTCTGATCGCAGTTAATCGCATGATTTCCCTGATTAATCACGATTAATGGCATTCTATACGCAAAATTAAATAATGAATTCAAAAGTAGTGTAAAGGTCACTTTTATTTAAATGTTCTGCTGCCATATGAACTAAAGTGTCATAACGTTTGTTGTTCAAACACTTTTAACATCAGCACTTGTCAGTAACACATATTTAGTGTAAATCTCATCTTAAAAAATGTAAAATAAAATAAAGGTTATTGTCACTGCCAGGACATTAATGTCATCCTGTTTTTATAAAAAATAAAAAAAGTCTACCAACAACATCCTGAGCCACAATCAGAACATTAAAACAGGTAATTTCTGAGGTAACAGCAGAAACTTTTAACGGGGAGTTCAACTTGTCAGTTGTTACAAATAACCTTGTTTCTGTTGAATCCTCCATCTGGGAAAACTTTAAAATGAAAATGTCCATGTTAAAGTTCTGTAACTTTACCGTCTCCATGTCTGTTTTAGCTTTTCCGCACGTTTTTCCATCAATTCTCTTCTAGTTCCACAGCAGCTACCAACAGACTTTTCAAAATAAAAGCATGTGAGCAACAAGCGTTAATGCGTGGTAAAATAAATGTCAGTGCTAATAAATTAATGAGTTAATACGATAATAACGCGTTATCCTGCCCAGCCCTGGAATGTACATAAAAGAGACACGAAACGATTACAAATGAAGACAAAACAACGATGGAAGTTCACAAACAAAATCAGCCAGAAGTAAACACAAATGTTGGGGCCATCTGATATATAAATGAGCTGAAAACTGGGGCCCCATGTGGAAGGAACATGGGGGATGAATGGGTGTCCTATTTGGTTCCCAGCTGGGCCAAACACAGGAGCAAAGCCAGCTGGGTAATTTACCGGGAACCAACAGACAATCCGACCCCACATGTTGGCTGGGAGACACAAAGCAGAGGAAAAGGAAAATGACGAGGAATTATTCTAAACCAGCATGTACGGACCCAAATCACACCACACAAAAAAAAACTGTAGAGTGTTTTCCAGAACAACAGGTGGATTCATGTTTGATCTGTGCAGGAATTCACTTCAGAGGTGAGGCCCGTCGACCCGAACGCCTCCTGTTCCTTTATTAGGAAGGTCAGCATGTGGAGGCCAAAGATGAAGACCTGCATGAACCCACGAGTCCTGTAACAGGATCTCTGGACCAGAACCCAGCTCTGCTTTTAGAACTGGTTTGACTGGATTCAACAGCTTCCAGTGTAGAGTAGAGATGTCCCGAATCCAGTATTTTGAACTTCCGATCCGATACCGATATTTATTTGTACTTCCGATCCGATATCTGCCGATACCGATACCGGCCTATCTGAGCATGTATTAAAGTTTTAAGTCATTTAACCAACTTAATTTGTGTCAGACTCATGCTGAATAGGGTTTTACTCCTGATAATAACTCGCCAGCTGAATTAGGTGCATTTGAATAATACACATTGGTTGGTAACGAGAAACTTTTGAAATTCTAGACTCTCTGAGATGCATTTTCCAGCATTTTGAGACGCAAAATGGGACGTTTAGATACCTTTTTTTTTTTAATTAAAATAACCCTAGCCATAACGTTGCATGTCTTTTTTTTAAACAAGAGTAAAGAAAGTAATTGCAAGTTTGAAAGATCAAAGTGTGATACATGTATTTAATAACAAATCAAATGAAAATAAACTGGTTATTTTATAACTCCATGTTTGCTTGGTTTATGATAACATTAACGTCCTCGACATTAATCTGATTCTACAATACATTAGAATGGGCCTTGAAGTTACAAGATTACAAAATTATTTATTAAATCTGGATTACATTATATAATTACCTGGTACATCCTTTTTCCTTTTGGTTTTTGGCGCTGCTAGCTGCCATATCTCAGCCAGCCCACGCTGTCGCTTTTCTGCCATTTTGCTCGTCTTGGAATACAGAGTATTGTAGCAACCCTGGACATATGTTCATGTTATGATGCTCTGTTATTGTTTAGATGTTCTGTTATTCGGATTACATGAGTTCATTGAATGCATCTCGAGCTGAGGCAGGCAGGTTATTGGGTAGAATAGGTTAGGGGGCGGGACTAGCAACCAAGAGAGACGGAAGCTTGTGTGTTATTGTGGGAGAGCCCGAGAGCAGTGTTGCCAATTTGGCGACTTTGTCGCTATATCTAGCGACCTTCCAGACCCCCTTAGCGACTTAATTTGTAAAAAGCGACTAGCGACAAATCTAGCGACTTTTTCTGGTGATTTTGAGACTCACGCGCACTCAAACCGCTAGGTTTAAAGCCATCACTTGGTGGAGAGCTCGAGTTGTCTCGCGCGGGGGGGCGGGGTGTTTCTGGCTGTGCACTGTGCCCGACAGAGAGAGAAGCACGGCTTGCGAGGCACACAGCAGCCATCAGCAGCCAAGTGATGGCTTCAAACCTAGCGGTTTGAGTGCCAGTGAGTCGCTAAATCACCAGAAAAAGTCGCTAGATTTGTCGCTAGTCGCTTTTACAAATTAAGTCGCTAGGGGGGTCTGGAAAGTCGCTAGATATAGCGACAAAGTCGCTAAATTGGCAACATTGGGTAGGGAGATGCTCGTGTGCTGAAGGTGTGCTGGAAAATGCGGACCGGATATTAGGGAAACCTGGAATGGGTTATCTGAATAATGCTCTGCGCGGTGCGCTGGAAAACCCGGAATGGACGTTGGAAAAAAAATGGATCGGGAGTCTGGATCGGCATTTTTAGGGCTTGCCGATCCGATACCGATCCGCATTTTTTGCTCATATCGGCGGCCGATCCGATCCGAATATCGGATCGGGACACCTCTAGTGTAGAGTTTAGCTTTTTCACAGCGATCCTGCTCAGTTTAGAGGCCGGGGAGCGTCCGTTAAATGACGTTTATAACAGAATAAAACAAGCAGAACACTTGCTCTGATTATAAAGATGCTTTATTGCTTCAAGCAGATTCAGATTATTTTAATCATGCTTTTAAACAAATAGATAAGAAATTTAAAAATCTCACAAATTTTGCAAAGATTGAGATGTTTTATTGTAAAATCAGGGTTTTTGTTGTATAATTGTGACATTTTGCTGTAAAATCATTAATTTTGTAATATTGTGACTTTTCAATATTGTAACTCTGTCGTGACATGAAATCTTTTTGACATGAAATCATGATTTATGTCCAAAAATTGTGAATGTTTGGTGTTTAATGTCCTAAAATCAAGAATTTTAGCTGTAAAACTTCATAATATCCTGTAAAATATCATAGTAGTTTTGTTTGTTTCCTTGTTGTTGTTTTCATTATCGTCAGTGATTCCCAAAGTGTGGGCCGCGGCCCCCTGGTGGGCCATCGTGGTACTGCAGGTGGGCTGTGAGAGGTCATTAAAATCAAACAAATATGTTTTTAATTACTAGGGATGTCCCGATCACGTTTTTTGGGTCCCGATCCGATTCCGATCTTTTAATTTTGATGATCGGCCGATTTCCGATTTTTTCCGATCACTTTTTTTGAGTGTGCAAACAGAGTTTAATTTCCTGTGCATTTTATTTCCTGTGTACATTAATAAATAGGCCTGCATCCAAGCTGAGATTAATAGCTTTTATCATCTCATAAAATAAACAATAACTTATTTAAACACTCTTCTTTCTTAACAGTGACTGTTCAACAGTCTCAGTACCAAAGAACATAGCACTTCCATTTAAATAGCAGCAGGTGAACTTGGCTAGCAGTTTAAGGCAATGAAAACACTAGCAGAAGTCTTTGCAATCAATGAAATCACATCAGAATAACAATATCATAAAATATTAACTTAACTTCTTTCAAGACCCGCTGCACATGTTCGCGCACCTTTGTGTCCTTTGTCGTTCATGTAATGACGGGAACGAGGCTCGAGGTAATTAATGAGCCGGTTAAATGCCATGTAAATGTGCTGGTCATCCTCAGTAATACATTCCGCGATTAGCTCGGTGATTTTTCTGTATTTCTCCGAGTCTTTCGGGAGTTTCTTTCTTTTAAAAGTTTCACAGAGCGTTTGCTGCCGAAGCTGGTGCCGACGGCAGCAGCTCTGAAGCTGCAGCCATCGGCACCACAGCACCTGACAGAAGGCTGCGGTGATCGGTGCTGCGTGCTTTTTTAAGTGTCTGATTAAATTGGTGGTGTTGTAAACTCTCTTTTTACTTACCCCTCGTGATATCTCAGCCTTCCACACGTTGCAAGTCGCAGTCGAAGCGTCGGTCTTTGTAATTTTATAGTGCTGCTACACTGCTGACATTTTTGCTAAAGTTTAGCCTGACGCCGCCGGTCTTAAAACTTTTAAGGTGGATACAAGACAGCGCTGCTGGGAAACCTCATTTCAGTGCAAATTATTAAATGTATATAGTTTAAAAAATATTGTTGTTTGTGTAATATGATTACTTTATTAATTTGTGTTAATCAGGATCACTTTTTGAGGAAAAAAATAATAAAAAAAAGATTGGCGTGTTATAATAATGTTGATCGGCCGATCCGATCCACCTTAAATTTTTAAGATCGAAGGCCGATCGCGATCGCGATCGGGATCGGGACATCCCTATTAATTACTGTAAAATATTAACAACATGATTTAAAAACATTAAGAAGTAACAAAACACACCAGTTAAGTGTTGTTCTACCCTCATCTTAACAAGTGTCACCTTATTTGTTGACCCCTTACATTAATATTGGATCATAGTTCCTTGTCCTGGATGTTGATCACAGTTGTGATTAAAGGTTTCGGTGAGCTGCGGAGATTTTTCACATTTCAAATTGGGCCTTGGGAATGGCTGCTGTAGATTGTTTTGTAATATTCTTGATTTCTTTAACTGCATTTCTAGATTGTTTTTAACTCGTTTTCTTTGCAGAACTCAGTTTTTTGAATCTCCCAGATAATGAGTGTTTTTTTTCTAGATTTCTACGAGCTAATCTGAGAGGATGAGTGACTGCGAGCACATGGCCGGCCCTCCTCCTCCTCCTCCTCCTCCACCACCTGCCCTCCTAATCCTGCGACAGACACACAAACCGGTGACAGTGACGGACGGGACTTCCCCGGTCTGCTGCAGATCACCGCTGCCAAAGTCTGTTTAACACTCACACTAAAAAAAGCAAAACTCCTGTCAGACACGATGATCTGGATGTGCAAAGCAAAGTAGAACTTTAAAATCAGTTTAGAGAGTTTGAATCCAGGTCTATTTCAGGATGACACAACTGTTGGATCTATGTCAGTATGTTGTGGTGCGTTCAGGGACACAGAGAGGCTGTAAATTAGGCTCCACAAGGGACAGAAAATTCATCCAAACAGGACCTTCAACACATCTGACTTTCACTATGTCACCTAAATTATTTCTACTCTATTTTTTTTGTAAAAAAGTTCTTATTTTATGAAGAAAAAAGTTGCAGTTGTTCAAGAATATGTTGCAAGTTTGGCAAAAAAAACATAAAAAATGTTTGTAAAAAAAAGTCACTATTTAATGAAGGGGAACAGAAGTCAATTTACAAAAAAAGTTAAAAGTTAAAAGTTAAATTTTTCTAAAAAGAATAACATGAAAAAGTCATCATTGTATGATTAAAACAAAAAAAATGATAAAGTAGTTTTTCACTAAATGTTTTGATGAAAAAATTTTTAACTTTCAACAAAGTTACCAATTTTCTAATTTAAAAAAAAGTTGTGATTTTTCACACAATGTTTTTTTATGAATATTAAAAATGCCTGCCTGTGTGAGAGTTTATTTACAGGTGTTATGAGGACCTGGCTGATTTCCAGGTTAAGGGAGGACGTTCTGGTCCCCTTGGGGACAAATCTGAGTTTGGTTTTGTGGTTTAGTTCATCAGAAATAATTTATGTCCTCACAAAGACGGAAAAACAAACGTGAGTAGTAGCCGTACACTAGCTGCTGGTGTTCAGTTTCAACCCCAAAAATACACCCGAACACACACACACGGCCAGTTTGTGGGGTATTAAGGGCAACTGGGAGGAGGCCTGAGGGGTAAATATAGATACACCCACCCCTGAGTCCACCCCACAGCAGGGAGGCATGCTGGGAGCCCTGGAAGGAAGGGAGGGACAGGTGTTGAAGCCAAGAAGGATGATTTGGAGCTTGATGGGTTTGTCTTAGAGAGCATGAAAGAAACAACTATTCCTTGTTTTGGTATCAAATACTTTACTGCTTCAGAGTTTGTGTCCATACAGAGTAGCTTCATATTTTTATAGTTTTCCTTGACCTCAGTGGGGTAACAGAGAACCATAAGGGCTTAATGAAAAAGTGATGGTATTGATAAGGAAACACACAGCCCCGTGAAGACTGATCATTTAAGGCTGCTGAAGAAGAAAAACAAAAATAAAATAAAGTTGCTGGTTGCTGTGACCTGTCCGCTGGTGACATGAATGCAAATGAGTGGGACTTCTTTATGTTTTAAATTGTGTTTGTGAGTCAGTCCATCCATCAATCCATCCATCAGCTTCAAGTCATCCAGGTTTGGGTTGTGGTAGCAGCAGTCTAAGCAGAGAGGCCTGGACCTAATTCAGTTCTTCCAGAGGAACACTGAGATGTTCTCAGGCCACCTGAGAGATATAGGGCCCTATCTTGCACCTCCCAATACCCAATACCCAATACCCATTACCTGCAAATCTCAGATTTAGGAGCCTCTGCCAACTGAAATGCAATCTTCCACCTCCCAAAACCTGCTACCCATTTTGCCGACTCCCTTAAGCACATTGTGAGCGCGGCAATGGGCGTGTCTCTTGCGCTTTCCACGAATTCAGTATCTTGCGGTACCTGTATCTCGCAGATTTTGGGTATTGGGTAATGGGTGGTCTGACCACCCATTACCCAATACCCAAAATCTGCGAGATACCAGTACCGCAAGATACCGAGTTTGTGGAAAGCGCAACTGGCATGTCGGCGCGTAAAAGAGCGCGTCCAAATCCTGTCATTGCGCGTCCACCCAGTCACATGTGGACTGCACAACCGGCTCTACCTCTCGATTATGCATCACTGTATTACTGTCATACGTTATTATTCTCTTAAGGGCAGATGATTTCTGTACAGCTGTGGCATGATTTCATTCAGATGTTTGCTGTGGAGGAAACGAGGAGATCACAGAACTCTGTTGTGGAGTTTCTTGTACTGTGCGCCTCCCTCTGACCCTCTCCTTGTGCACTGGAGCACCCGAGATGCGCTCACTGGTAGAAGGTAGATGTCATCATACGTGTTCCTCTGGCTCAATGCTCATCCAATGATCCGTTCTGCAGTATTTTAAAAAGCACCGCTTCCAGCGGCTATGCGTCTTGTCGCAGCTGTGCGTCTTTGCGCAGGGGATATGTTCAAGATAACTCAAAGTTATGGATGGATTTTGATGACATTTTCAGGAGTTGTCAGAAATGTGAAAAGGAAGAACTGATTTTATTTTGGGTGTGATCCGGAAGAAATCCTGGATTCTGGGTCACTTTCAAATTTTCAATAACATTGCGCTGTTTAGTTGTTTCTTGAACCCTAAAGCAACCACAATGGAGACAGGAAGGGAGTTCTGGAATTTTAAGAGTTTAATTCTCTCAGATGTAAAAAAGGAGGATTCTAGGGTTGGCAGCCAAACCAACAATCCAGGGGACGACGAAGGCAAGGAGGTGGCACTGCGAATGGCTGGATCAGGTGTTTCTATGGGAAGATCTGGAGACGAGTCTGGTTGAATATTGACTGAATAGGTACAGGTGTGCAGTGCCACACCTGAGCTGCTCGTCAGATGGGAAGGTGAAACATAGGTGGATCTGAGTGTCTATGTAGAGGATTGAAGGTGGCGCAGTGGGTTGTGCGCAGGAGCCCCAGAGGTGGAAGGTTGCGGGTTCACAACCCAGCTTGAGACCGTAACACGCGCTCAATGGGGCCGGAAATTTTGTTTCTCAGCATCTCCGTTAATTATTGCCCACAGCTCATTAAATTTCACTCAGGTATTGACAATGAAAACCTCTATAAAATTTCAGAGGCTGATCCGGATCTGATCCAGAAGGCAGATTTTATTACAATCTGTAAATCTCTATATGGGAGAACTGTTGTGCTTGGCGGAGGTCTGCGCTCTCTGAGTGCTTTTCTAGTTAAGAAATGCTTTCCTGGAAGCTCACTGGCTCTATTTTTTTCTGAGAAGTTTGTTGAAACTTCTTGGAGTACAAAAGAAATGATTAAATCATTTGCTCCACATTAGTTAGAGCTAGTTATGTATATATCAGTGCAGAGGAGGAGGAGGAAAAAAGAGGAGGAAGCTCTACAGCAGAGTCCCAGACGAGCTGCCCATGAGAGCTGCTCCGATCTGGGTGAAAAGACGCTCCATAGCTGTTTGCAGGTACCGCAACCTGCTCTTAAAGGTAATGGCTACCGACGCACTGATTGGTTAAACAGGTGGAGCGCCCTAACCACTCCCATGCATAATGTGTGCATAATATAGTGGTTTTTGCAGGTAAGATCGTGGGTTTTGGGAGGTGGAAGATTGCGTTCTTTGTGGGGGAACGCCCCTCCCAATACCTGATATCCCTTAATAGCAGGTTTTGGAGGTTTGGCGCAAGATAGGGCCCATAATCTCTCCAGCGTATCCAGGGCCAGATGAGGCTCAGCTCTCTCTTCACCCCAACAGACTGTCTTAGGACTGGACAAACGAGGACTGGCAGAGATCATTGGGCCTGCAGCCTCTAGTGGTGAGTAGAGGAACTGCAGCCTCTAGTGGTCAGTAGAGGAGCTGCAGCCTCTAGTGGTCGGTAGAGGAGCTGCAGCCTCTAGTGGTCAGTAGAGGATCTGCAGCCTCTAGTGGTCGGTAGAGGAGCTGCAGCCTCTAGTGGTCGGAAGATGAACTGCAGCCTCTAGTGGTCAGTAGAGGAACTGCAGCCTCTAGTGGTCGGTAGAGGAACTGCAGCCTCTAGTGGACAGTAGAGGAACTGCAGTCTCTAGTGGTCAGTAGAGGAACTGCAGTCTCTAGTGACCAGTAGATGAACTGCAGTCTCTAGTGGTCAGTAGATGAACTGCAGCCTCTAGTGGTCAGTAGAGGAGCTGCAGCCTCTAGTGGTCGGTAGAGGAACTGCAGCCTCTAGTGGTCAGTAGAGGAACTGCAGTCTCTAGTGACCAGTAGATGAACTGCAGTCTCTAGTGGTCAGTAGAGGAACTGCAGCCTCTAGTGGTCAGTAGAGGAGCTGCAGCCTCTAGTGGTCAGTAGATGAACTGCAGCCTCTAGTGGTCAGTAGAGGAACTGCAGCCTCTAGTGGTCAGTAGAGGAACTGCAGCCTCTAGTGGTCAGTAGAGGAACTGCAGCCTCTAGTGGTCAGTAGATGAACTGCAGTCTCTAGTGGCCGGTAGAGGAACTGCAGTCTCTAGTGGTCGGTAGATGAACTGCAGTCTCTAGTGGTCGGTAGATGAACTGCAGTCTCTAGTGGTCAGTAGAGGAACTGCAGTCTCTAGTGGTCAGTAGAGGAACTGCAGCCTCTAGTGGTCAGTAGATGAACTGCAGCCTTTAGAGGTCGGTAGAGGAACTGCAGCCTCTAGTGGTCAGTAGAGGAACTGCAGCCTCTAGTGGTCAGTAGATGAACTGCAGTCTCTAGTGGTCGGTAGAGGAACTGCAGTCTCTAGTGGTCAGTCGAGGAACTGCAGCCTTTAGAGGTCAGTAGAGGAACTGCAGCCTCTAGTGGTCGGTAGAGGAACTGCAGCCTCTAGTGGTCAGTAGAGGAACTGCAGCCTCTAGTGGTCGGTAGAGGAACTGCAGTCTCTACTGGTCAGTAGAGGAACTGCAGTCTCTAGTGGTCGGTAGAGGAACTGCAGTCTCTAGTGGTCAGTCGAGGAACTGCAGCCTTTAGAGGTCAGTAGAGGAACTGCAGCCTCTAGTGGTCGGTAGAGGAACTGCAGCCTCTAGTGGTCAGTAGAGGAACTGCAGCCTCTAATGGTCGGTAGAGGAACTGCAGTCTCTACTGGTCAGTAGAGGAACTGCAGTCTCTAGTGGTCAGAAGAGGAACTTTTCTCAGTTCCAGTTTAAACCCAGTCTGGAAGCGGAGAGCGGGGAGCCTGGCTCTCTCAACAGACTTCCCTCACTCATGAATCAGACCCTTAAACTTCTCTAGAGGAGAACCAGGGCCTCAGATTGAAAGGTGCTGATTTTCACCGCTGCTGCTTCACACTCAGCTCCAAATCGCTCCAGACATATTTTTCTACACAGATATGAAGAAAGTACTTTTAAACACAGACACATTTAGATTGTGGAGTTTGGAGAACTAATTCCAGCTGTGGATCAGTCTGGGACGGGTTTAGTTGCAGGCTCAGACCTTTGGGTTACTTTCATATTATCACTGACTCGGTCCAAACCAAAGTGGACTCTAATTAGATTAGACTTCAGCTGCTCGTTGATGGACAAGTTAAATGACAGATCGTCATGACGCTGGCACTCTGAGATGGAATAAATATAATCTGGTCTAAGTTATGTTACCTTTAATGGACATGGGTGTTTTGTAGCTAAACATCCTACAGCATTTTCTGACCGTTGTCTGTTGTGGTGAACTGCAGGGTCATCCCGTTTTCTCACATCGTCTGATCATTTAGATGTCATTTTCTGGACAAAAAGCACAATGGCTGCAAGTTAGCGCCTCCTACAGATGAGCTACCTCCATAAAAAAATCTGGAGCTTGAACTTTTCACCCTGACGGACACGTCATTCAATCCTATGAAGACAGCTTTCATCTAAAGAAAAAAGTCCAACAGCAAGCAGCTTAGTCAAAGACATCAGTATGACATGAAAACATGGCTGACCACAGAAAACCAGAGCTGGGGACCAGCCGCTACATGCTACAAACACCAACCTGTTATCAGTTTAAAGGATTGTAACTGTGTAAAGATGACAAATCAGACAAAAACTCAAAAAAATAAATCTTCACTTTTACAGCCCAACTCTGAATTCAGTCCTAACTTTGATTTTTCACCATCATAAACGATATACCAACGGAAAACTGCACTCCATTCATGAACTTTGAATCTGTGTGACAAACAAAAACAAATGCTATCTTGGACCATTTCTGTTACTGGTAGACTGCACCAGTAACACCAGTGTGCCTCTAAAGGATGGCTACTTTTCAGAATCAGAACCAACTTCATTTTCCAGGTTTGAGCCGATTTGATTCCAGCAGACATTGTCTCTCAAGGTTTAGTCAATAAGAATAAAGTAAAAGATAAACATACAGCTCCTTGTGAAAGTATTCAGCTCCTTGAACTTTTCAACATTTTGCCACATTTCAGGCTTCAAACATAAAGATATAAAATTTTAATTTTTTGTAAAGAATCAACAACTAGTGGGAGACAATTGTGAAGTGGAACAAAATTTACTGGATATTTTAAACTTTTTTAACAAATATAAAACTGAAAAGTGGGGTGTGCAATATTATTGGTCCCCATTTAAGGAACTGTAAATGAACATAATAACATAAAAGCTAGATGATTCAAAAGAATATGTTTACAAGACAGAACCACTCGTACTCAGAGTGACAGCCTGAAGGAAGAACCTGTCTACTATGGGCGGTTCTGGTGAAGAACCCGTCTATTATGGGCGGTTCTGGTGAAGAACCCGTCTATTATGGGCGGTTCTGGTGAAGAACCTGTCTATGATGGGCGGTTCTGGTGAAGAACCCGTCTATGATGGGAGGTTTTGGTGAAGAACCGGCGAAGAACCCGTCTATTATGGGCAGTTCTGGTGAAGAACCCGTCTATGATGGGCGGTTCTGGTGAAGAACCTGTCTATGATGGGCGGTTCTGGTGAAGAACCGGCGAAGAACCTGTTTATTATGGGCAGTTCTGGTGAAGAACCCATCTATGATGGGCGGTTCTGGTGAAGATCCCGTCTCTGATGGGCAGTTCTGGTGAAGAACCCGTCTATTATGGGCGGTTCTGGTGAAGAACCTGTCTATGATGGGCAGTTCTGGTGAAGAACCCATCTATTATGGGCGGTTCTGGTGAAGGACCTGTCTATTATGGGCGGTTCTGGTGAAGAACCCGTCTATGATGGGTGGTTCTGGTGAAGAACCTGTCTATGATGGGCGGTTCTGGTGAAGAACCTGTCTATTATGGGCGGTTCTGGGTTAGGGTAAGGTGAAGAGTTGCTGGGTGTGACGGGTCGTCAGAGAGAGTCTCTTTAATCTGACTGGATAATGTCAATCATCCAAATCCATGAAGCCATTCTTGGGATGCGGCCTGGTACAGGCCACGCCCACCACTCAGCAGCTGTTCCACATGGGGCGCTAGCACACATACCAACGAGGTCAGCTGACACTAACCAACTCAAAATAGTTCTGTTTGACACAAATTAATCCACTCAGAGACACAGAAAAGTGACGTGGCCAATTTTGAAAGTGTGTGTAAATATTGCTCTTCAAGAACTTTGATTAAAAAAAAAAAACAGACTTGGTACAATCCACGGTGAGATGTTCTAGGTGGGATTTCTGGAGCATTTAGGTTAGATATGACCCCTGACAGTGGAAAAATGAGTCAGATGGACTTAAAACTGTGGTGTTAGCTAGCATTAAAAAACATAATCATGTATTGTATAAAAAGAACTGGACAACCCCTCAGTGACATCACCTGTAGGTTTCTGAACCCTAACCCTGGATGACATCACCTGTAGGTTTCTGAACCCTAACCCTCAGTTACATCACCTGTAGGGTTCTGAACCCTAACCCTCAGTGACATCACCTGTAGGTTTCTGAACCCTAACCCTGGATGACATCACCTGTAGGTTTCTGAACCCTAACCGTCAGTGACATCACCTGTAGGGTTCTGAACCCTAACCCTCAGTGACATCACCTGTAGGTTTCTGAACCCTAACCCTGGATGACATCACCTGTAGGTTTCTGAGCCCTTACCCTCAGTTACATCACCTGTAGGGTTCTGAACCCTAACCCTCAGTGACATCACCTGTAGGTTCCTGAACCCTAACCCTGGATGACATCACCTGTAGGGTTCTGAACCCTAACCCTTAGTGACATCACCCGTAGGGTTCTTAACCCTAACCCTCAGTGACATCACCCGTAGGTTTCTGAACCCTAACCCTCAGTGACATCACCCGTAAGTTCCTGAACCCTAACCCTGGATGACATCACCCGTAGGTTTCTGAACCCTAACCCTCAGTGACATCACCCGTAGGTTTCTGAACCCTAACCCTCAGTGACATCACCTGTAGGGTTCTGAACCCTAATCCTGGATGACATCACCTGTAGGGTTCTGAACCCTAACCCTGGATTACATCACCTGTAGGTTTCTGAACCCTAACCCTCAGTGACATCACCTGTAGGTTTCTGAACCCTAACCCTCTGACACACTGTAGGTTTCTGACCCTAACCCTCAGTGACATCACCTGTAGGTTTCTGAACCCTAACCCTCAGTGACATCACCTGTAGGGTTCTGAACCCTAACCCTCAGTGACATCACCTGTAGGGTTCTGAACCCTAACCCTCAGTGACATCACCTGTAGGGTTCTGAACCCCAATCCTCAGTGACATCACCTGTAGGGTTCTGAACCCTAACCCTCAGTGACATCACCTGTAGGTTCCTGAACCCTAACCCTCAGTGACATCACCTGTAGGGCTCTGAACCCTAACCCTCAGTGACATCACCTGTAGGTTTCTGAACCCTAACCCTCAGTGACATCACCTGTAGGGTTCTGAACCCTAACCCTCAGTGACATCACCTGTTGGTTTCTGAACCCTAACCCTCAGTGACATCACCTGTAGGGTTCTGAACCCTAATCCTGGATGACATCACCTGTAGGTTCCTGAACCCTAACCCTGGATGACATCACCTGTATGGTTCTGAACCCTAACCCTCAGTGACATCACCTGTAGGGTTTTGAACCCTAACCCTGGATGACATCACCTGTAGGTTTCTGAACCCTAACCCTCAGTGACATCACCCGTAGGTTTCTGAACCCTAACCCTCAGTGACATCACCCGTAGCTTTCTGAACCCTAACCCTCAGTGACATCACCTGTAGGGTTCTGAACCCTAATCCTCAATGACATCACCTGTAGGGTTCTGAACCCTAACCATCAGTGACATCACCTGTAGGGTTCTGAACCCTAACCCTGGATGACATCACCTGTAGGGTTGAACCCTGAACACCTGTAGGGTTCTGAACCCTTCATGACATCACCTGTAGGGTTCTGAACCCTAATCCTGGATGACATCACCTGTAGGGTTCTGAACCCTAACCTTCAGATGACATCACCTGTAGGGTTCTGAACCCTAACCTCAGTGACATCACCTGTAGGTTTCTGAACCCTAACCCTCAGTGACATCACCTGTAGGTTTCTGAACCCTAACCCTCAGTGACATCACCTGTAGGTTTCTGAACCCTAACCTCAGTGACATCACCTGTAGGGTTCTGAACCCTAACCCTCAGTGACATCACCTGTAGGTTTCTGAACCCTAACCCTCAGTGACATCACCTGTAGGTGTTTCTGAACCCTAACCCTCAGTGACATCACCTGTAGGTTCTGAACCTAACCCTCAGTGACATCACCTGTAGGGTTTCTGAACCCTAACCCTCAGTGACATCACCTGTAGGGTTTTGAACCCTAACCCTCAGTGACCTCACCTGTAGGGTTCTGAACCCTAACCCTCATGACATCACCTGTAGGGTTGAACCCTAACCCTCAGTGACCATGTAGGTTCTGAACCCTAACCCTGTGACATCACCTGTAGGGTTCTGAACCCTAACCTCAGTGACATCACCTGTAGGGTTCTGAACCCTAACCCTCAGTGACATCACCTGTAGGGTTCTGAACCCTAACCCTGGATGACATCACCTGTAGGGTTCTGAACCCTAACCCTCAGTGACATCACCTGTAGGGTTCTGAACCCTAACCCTCAGTGACATCACCTGTAGGTTTCTGAACCCTAACCCTCAGTGACATCACCTGTAGGGTTCTGAACCCCAACCCTCAGTGACATCACCTGTAGGGTTCTGAACCCTAACCCTCAGTGACATCACCTGTAGGTTCCTGAACCCTAACCCTCAGTGACATCACCTGTAGGGTTCTGAACCCCAACCCTCAGTGACATCACCTGTAGGGTTCTGAACCCTAACCCTCAGTGACATCACCTGTAGGTTTCTGAACCCTAACCCTCAGTGACATCACCTGTAGGGCTCTGAACCCTAACCCTCAGTGACATCACCTGTAGGTTTCTGAACCCTAACCCTCAGTGACATCACCTGTAGGGTTCTGAACCCTAACCCTCAGTGACATCACCTGTTGGTTTCTGAACCCTAACCCTTAGTGACATCACCTGTAGGGTTCTGAACCCTAACCCTCAGTGACATAACCTGTAGTGAACCCTAACCCTCAGTGACATCACCTGTTGGTTTCTGAACCCTAACCCTCAGTGACATCACCTGTAGGGTTCTGAACCCTAACCCTGGATGACACATCAGCAACAGCAGACTCTGCTCAACCCTCATTCATCTAAAAATGAGCAGAATGAACAAGACTGAGTGACTTTTTAAGCCCCTAGAGGTCAGCAGGAGAACTGCACGTATTCCCATCATTGGTGTCAGTGTCAGAAGCTTGTTTCTCCCATCTGAACAGCTCCTGACTGGGTAAAAAAGGGGGGAAACCATTCTCGAGCATTCATCTTGTTGCCCCCACATGACCAGAAAACAACCCTTGAGCATGCTCAGTGCAGCATTGTACCTGCAACACCTCTGTAGGTGGAGGTGCTTGATCACATGTCCTGGTTCAATGAACGGGACAAAGGCTGCTGGAGGAGGCTAGGCTGGACGGACAGCTGAAGCCGACGCCCCCCAGACTCACCCCCCCGCTCAGCTGGACCTCAGAGGTCCCAGCGCCACGGCTCCAGACCTGAAACCCTGCCAGGCTGATCATCAGCCCTTCAAGACCTGTTCATATAAAACCAGACCAGACACTGAGGCATGTAAGTGTATGCTAACACAATGCAAAGAGGGAAAGATATAAGTAATGGTCCTGAAGAAGGAATCATTGCTGCACAACAATCTGGAAAAGGTTATAAAACAATTTCCAAACAATGTGGATGTCCGTATTCCACAGTGAGAGAGGTTATTCACATGGAAGAACGTTCTAGATGGTTGTCAGGAGCATCTCCCCAGGAGATCAGACTGATAACTGCTCTGAGAAATATAAAAAAGAGTCAAGAGCTCCATCTCAGAGCGTCCGGGCCTCACTGAGCACGACGGCAGACTGTAACTGTGACCCAGACCCTCTTAGGCAGTCTGGTCTGAGGTCTCCAGGAGGGTCTCTGGAGGCCTTTAGGACTACAGCTGAGTCATGATGGAGGCTCTCTGCAGCACCGCTGGTCTCCAGCTCATCTCTTTCTTCTTCCTCTGTTTGGTGAAAGTCTGGGAACCTTCCCTGGCATCTGCACCGTTCCTAAATAAGCTCCCGCTCTAAGATGCTGGGAATGTGGATGCAGTTTCAGCCAGCAGCTGGGCCTCTGTAGCACCTGCTGCTGTTTCAGGTCCATTCAAGAGCTTCTGAGGTGACCAAGACTCGTACTAGGCTACAAACTGTCAGTACCGCTTAAAAAGACTGGATTAGGGTCAAACTAAGGGGCAGGATAGTGAAATAAAAAATGTTTTACTTTCATTTATACATTACAGTGATCCCTTATTTTTCAGGGTTAATGGGGACCGGCGCTCCTCTGCGAAAATCTAAATCTGCGAACTGGAGCTGGAGCCCCCAAGCTTCAATAATGTGTTTAAAATATGTTTAAAAACCCCAAAAAGTACTGAGGCACTGCAGCGAAACAAGACAAAGGCTCAACTGTGGTCTTTCTGTTACCTTCACAGCCTCTGGTCTCTGAACCGTAGTAAAGAAACCGCTGGTATTGTGCTATTTTTGGCTCTTAATTAGCAGCTAACGCGCTAACAACAACAAAAGAAACAGTCTGGTTTTCTCTGCATGGAACGAGCACTTTATTCTGGCACTGCAGGAACTTGTAACATCACACAAGTTGTATTGTTGGGCTCCTGTCAGTTAACAGAGAATGTAAATCTATTGACCTTTTCGGGCCAGCCCCCCGGAAGTACCCCGTCCGCCATTGCTGGGTTGTGCTACAGAGCGACACTTTCACCAGCTCGCAGATTAACCAGTGTTTTTCTCTTTCTACAAATATATATTTTTATAATGTCGATTCGGTCGAGTGGGAATACATGTTCCGTCATAAACTATGCTAACAATGGCGTGAAAATTCTACAATGGAAGAAGAAAGTATGTGAAATACACAAGCCTTTACTGCACGAAGACTGCCTTGTTTGCAGAACAAGAAGTTAGGAAGACGTGGGTGAAAAATATCAACAGAAAGAACTTTGTTCCAAATGAATACAGCCGGGTGAGTTTTCATTAACATTCAATCTCGTACTACTCATAGTCTCGCTGAGAGTCCCGGACGATTCTGGCCGAAAGAACAGCAGTATGAGGCTACTGTAGCCCTCGGCAAAGCACAAGCCTATAAATCAATGAATGAATGAATGAATTAGGAGAATGATAAAATAAATTAAATATAACATTAACACATAGCCTAATTAACCGCTAGCGTTAACGGTACAGTAGCATAATCTTTATGGCTTGTTGACGTTAGTTATAGCCAGCGTTGCATTTTTCATGTATTCCCACAGTTTTTAGTGTTTGATTATGGGAATAGATCATGCTATTTCCATAACCAATCATTAAAAACAGCGATAAACTACCTTTATCTGTAACTGGAGGCCACTGCCTAACATCATCAATCCAAGACATGTCTGCGTTATCAGTAACAGATGCTCCACGCTGCTGTGTTTGGGTTACTTAGGTGGAGCACCGCACACTCCAGTTATGGCTGGGCCACTAGGGGGCGCATGTCCACAATTTTTAAGTCGAAAAGGTCAATACATGCTGGGCTGCTGTGGGATGCTCACCACACTCTTCAGCTAACCCCGTTTTCATTCTGCCATCCCACGACACGCACACTCCCTTACCCATAAGGCCACACCATTACCCATAAGGCCAGGCTGGCTCACAGCATTTCTTCACTGTGAGAGAACACACACAACATCCTGTGATGTTTCTGAAATTTTTTTCTTGATTTTTTTTTTTTAATATTATATATTTCTGAAAAATAACTAAAATAACTAAAATAACTAAAACCGCGGATCTTAAAGCGCGAATTGGCGAGGGATCACTGTAATGTCAAAATTATGCACTCTTTCATTATCTGTTTAAGGTATTAAAATATACAACAGAGCCTTGAATTGTAAAAAGTGTTAAAAAATGTTCTCTTTTCAGAGCCTCACAGATAAACTCTTCATATATGGATTAAATCCTATTTGAAATATATTCCCTTAAAACTTCCTTAAGTTGGGCACTGAAACCATTCAAAGCATCTTCATATTGCCACATCCCATTAAAATACAGAAGAATCTTTATTTAAAGATGCCACTAAGAGAACACGTCATAAAAACAGAAACTGTGCCGTGATAGATGAGGTAAGAGCAGCTGCTGCATGTCCCAAACACCAGTCTGGGTCCAGAGATGTGACCATGTGAATCCAGACTCCCACAGGACACAGGAAGCTGCTCCGTCCTCCAGTCCCTCCAGTCCCACCAGTCCCAGCAGCAGAGATTCAGAGCAGCGCTGGCTATGTCCTCCGTCCTCTCTCTGTCCTCTGTCCTCTCTCTGTCCACCGTCCTCTCTCTGTCCTCTCTCTGTCCTCTGTAGGTGGACTGAACCCTACCTGTAGGATAGGGTTGCCCCCTATCCTTCGTCCTCTCTCTGTCCTCTTTCCTCTCTCTGTCCTCAATCCTCTCTCTGTCCTCTCTCTGTCCTCCATCCTCTCTCTGTCCTCCATCCTCTCTCTGTCCTCCATCCTCTCTCTGTCCTCTCTCTGTCCTCCGTCTCTATCTCTGTCCTCTGTCCTCTGTCTCTCTCTCTCCTCTCTCTGTCCTCTGTCCTCTCTCTGTCTCTCTGTCTCTCTGTCCTCTCTCTGTCCTCTGTCCTCTCTCTGTCTCTCTGTCTCTCTGTCCTCCTCTCTCTGTCCTCTGTCCTCTCTGTCCCCCATCTCTCTCTGTCCTCTCTTTGTCCTCTCTGTCCTCCGTCCTCTCTCTGTCCTCCTCCTCTGTCCTCCATTCTTTCTCTGTCTTCCCTCTCTGTCCTCTGTCTCTGTCTCTGTCTCTCTGGCCTTCATCCTCTCTGTCCTCTCCTCTCCTGTCCTCTGTCCTCTCTCTGTCTTCCTCTCTCTCTGTCCTCCATCCTCTCTCTGTCCTTGTCTCTCTATGTCCTCCATCCTCTCTCTCTGTCCTCTGTCCTCCTCTCTGTCCTGTCCTTCTCTCTGTCCTCTCCTGTCTCTCTGTCCTTCCTCTCTCTCTCGTCTCTGTCCTCTCTCTGTCCTCTCTCTGTCCTCTGTCCTCTCTCTCTGTCCTCTCCTCTGTCCTCCTCCTCTCTGTCCTCTCTCTCTCCGTCCTCTGTCCTCTGTCCTCTCTCTCTGTCCTCCATCCTCTCTCTGTCCTCTCTTTGTCCTCTATCTGTCCTCCGTCCTCTCTCTGTCCTCCCTCCTCTGTCCTCCATTCTTTCTCTGTCTTCCCTCCTCTGTCCTCTGTCCTCTCTCTCTGTCCTCTGTCCTCTCTCTCTCCCTTCATCCTCTTGTCCTCTCTCTCTCCTCTCTCTCTCCTCGTCCTCTCTGTCTCTCTCCTCCTCTGTCCTCTGTCCTCTCTCTCCTCTCTCTGTCTCTGTCCTCTCTCTCTCTCTCTGTCCTCCGTCCTCTCTCTGTCCTCCGTCCTCACTCTGTCCCCTCTCTGTCCTCTGTCCTCTCTCTGTCCTCCGTCCTCTCTCTCTCTGTCTCCGTCCTCCTCTGTCCTCCGTCCTCTCTCTGTCCTCCTCCTCCTCTCTCTCCTGTCCTCTCTCTGTCTCTCCTCTCTCTCTCCTCCTCCTGTCCTTCCTATCTCCTTCTTTCTTTCTTTATCCTTTGGTCTTCATCAGGAAGGTCCTCCATATGATCCAGGTCCTGGTCCAGGTTTCTTGCTCTTAAAGTGGAGTTTTTTATTGCCACTGTTTGGCTTGAAGGTTTTTTTCTCCCTCTGTGGGAGTTTTTTACCTGCCATTATCCTTAATTTGGGTTTAATATTATAATTTTAGTTAATGATATTTGCTCGGGGGTCATGCTCTGGGTCTCTGTAAAGACCTGGAGACAATTGTCATTGAAACATACGCTATACAAATAAAACTGAATTGAATTGAATTGAGTGAGCCTGCCTCAGAGTGGTTATCGATGGCTGTGATATCCATAGAGGATCAATCATCCAAGTCAGCCAAGCAGTTCCTGAGATACAAACCTTCACAGCTACATAATCAAATCTAAAGAGATATGACCTCTAAAAATGGAAGATTTAGTCAGATGGAGATAAAACTGGGGTGTTTAGTTCTGATCAGAGACTGCATAAAAGGAACTGGACAAACCATCTGTGACATCACCACAGGTTTCCTAGGAGTCAGTTTAAGGTCATTTTTAGGGCTCTAAATGGTTGGAACCTGCTTGCCTTACCTCAGTTACCATAAGTTATCTATTCTAGTTTAGCTTAGCAACAGTGATGATGGCAGACTGCAATAACACCATCATTCATAAAACAACGCCCCTAATTAACATTCATCCCTACTCAGTTGTCATTGATGTTAAGGTACTTAGGGAGACCAAAATCTTTTTTTTTTTTTAAATCACACTGTTCGTGAATGTTTCTGCTGTAAAGACGGACATGTTAACATGAAGATCAGCCCCTAGTGGTCAGTCGAGCAGCTGCAGGTTTAGCTGCTTCCATGTTGATGGCAGATTAGCAATCTGGATGCAGGCCCTTGGTTTCAATGCATTTCTTTTCTGTTGCCAAGCAATAAGACCAATCATTCATTCAAAGATTCAGATTTGTAAGATTTCTGTAAAACTGACGAAGAAAATGTGCAGTCTTTTTATTAGAAGCACCTGCTTCTACTTTAACAACTGTTGGAGGTTATGGACAACAACAAGAAGAAGTAGATGCCTGTAACAGAGATGGCTCCTGGAAAAGGCAGATATTCACCCACAACTCATCAGTTTAAAATGAAAAGACAGTGTTCCCAGGAGCGGGGGGGGGGGGGGGGGGGGGGGGGGGGGGGGGGTCTGGGTCTGAGTGACAGCACTCCTGGTGTGGCCGTAAGGTGATTAGAGGGTAAAACCTCAGCAGGCTTAAGCAACAAGAGTGATTAGGATGGACAATAATAACTCGCAGCCCAATGCCGGCGCTCGCTCAGGTTTCATTTGGTTTTCTTTCCCGGACAAGAATTCCATTCACTGACTCGCTTTAAAGATACGCCCTACTACAAAATAAAGGAATACATCGTTCTAGATGCTGTAAAGAATACCTGTCAGGATAAACCGAACGCTTGCACTTTTACTGTAACTGAAGAAAACTGAGGCCAAAGTCTGAACAACAGCCAACATTACATTTATTTCATCTTATTTTGTTTCTGTTTTAGGACTTTTACATTCAAAATTCCCTTCTGTTGGGCCTAAACTTAATCAAAGTCAAATTCAAATGGACTCAAAATGAAAAGCACCTCTGAATGTATTCAACAATGGATGGTTCCCACCATCCTCTTAATCATAACTTCATGATTCAATAATAATAACTTTCATGTTATTTGAAATGTTATGTCCTAAAGTAAAGTAAACAATGAAGTAATTTCACTTCTGACCCCATAGGGGGTGGGGTGGGGGGACCGTGTTTCAGACGTCTGTGGTCAGAGGTGGCGTTACTACACAGAAAGGCTTTAAAAAGAAAAACCCTTAAATGTTCCATTGAGCGCTGATACGCTGTGATGCTAGTGATGCTAGCTTATTTCTATGATTAGCTCTGGATCATTTTGAGCTTTAGATCCACGAATGCAGCGTGTTTTCTTCTTAAAGTGAAACAGATGAATGCCTCTGATTCATTCTCTTAAATGGTTTGACTGCCACATAAAACAGGGGCCCTCAAAAAGCGAGGAACGGCCCTGTGTGTTATAGTTTAAAAAGTAAATTCAGCTTGTTTTATTTAAAGGTATTCAAGGTGTGATAACTCTCCACATTTGACCAACTACAGTTCAAATGTAGGGCTGATTTGTCAAACTCTGCCAGACTGGTGTGACAGCGTCCCAGTACCTGGCCCAGTCACCCCAGTCAGCACACCAGTTTGGCTGGAGAGCTGCTGGTATTTGTGCTAGAGAGTCTGGGATCCAGTTTCACAGCAGGACACCGTGTCCTCCTACCTTCTCCTGCGCTCTGTTCAGTCTCTTCTGGACGTTGATGGCCAGTTTCCCGGCGGTCACCCCCTTCCCTGTCTCGGCCATGTCTGGAGGGGTCCCGGTGAGGAAGAGGAGGAGGAAGAGGAGCAGAGGGAGAGCTGTGGCTGGGGGAGAGCCTCCGGTGGTGATCTACCTGGCTCAGTAATCCTGTTGACGGCTTCTTAAAGGTGCAGTGCGCAATTTAATCCGGGTTGTGTGTGTGAAAACAAAGATCAGGGGACGTTTGGTTACAGAGCAGAGACAGATTCGGATGTCCTCCTGCCCTCAACTCTTTCTGTCAACTGATGCAGAGCTCAGCTCCAAATGGAAACATATTAGGTTTCCCCCCAACTCTTCCTCTTAAAGGCGCAGCAGGTTGGTATTATTAGCAGACAACTGTTGCACACATGCAGCTGCTAGCTGCCAGCAGGACTGCTTTACTAAAACTGAATGATGGGAGGCCCCGCCCACCTCTTCATCTCACCTGCCAATCACATACTTAGAACTAAAACATTTCTGAAGAAATAATAAACAGTTTGATTGGGTATTCATCAAAAACTCCAGGGGACCCTGGAGCTAAGAGTTAGGGTTAGGGTAGTTGCAATTTTACTTCACAAAGTCACAAGTTTGCAAACATTTGAGAGTGACTTTACAACAGAAATGCAATTCCACAAAATTTTGCAACAAAGTTCCACATTTTTGTCAACAACTTATGATTTTGTTAAAATTACTTTAACAACCAAATTACAACTAAAAATTCATGACTTTTGGACAAAATGTTTGAAAATGACACAAAACTAAAAGTAGATAGATAGATAGATAGATAGATAGATAGATAGATAGATAGATAGATAGATAGATAGATAGATAGATAGATAGATAGATAGATAGATAGATAGATAGATGTTACCTCTGCCTAGAACCAATGCCTTAAAGAAGACTGTTATGTACAGAGCTATGTCACTCTGGAACAAAGTACCATTATATTTGACCAGCATCACCAGTAGGGTCAGTTTTAAGAAGAAATTAAGAGCAGCAGTTATTCAGAAGAAAATCAGTTTAGGATGATATTTGGCATATGAAGGTTGGTTGTATTTGTATTGTACTATATTGAAGGTCTGTATTTGTATTTTATTATATTGAAGTATTTTCTTAATGTTTCTTAATGTTTCTATAATGTTTGATGTTTGTATTGTATTTTGTGTATTTTGTGTGGACCCCAGGAAGAATAGTTGTTGCTGCGGTAACAGCTAATGGGGATCCTAAATAAACTAAACTATAAACTATAGATAGATAGATAGATAGATAGATAGATAGATAGATAGATAGATAGATAGATAGATAGATAGATAGATAGATAGATAGATAGATAGATAGATAGATAGAGGGTCAATTCAGATAACAATTGTTTTGGGTCAGACTGACTCCAGTAATTTTAGTCTGCCTTTACAGTCTCTCTGGTTCATCTCAATTGTTCAATTCAATTCAATTCAATTTTATTTGTATAGCGTCTGTTACAATGTCAATTGTCTCTAGGTGTTTACCCAGATCATGACCCCCGAGCAAATATCATTAACTAAAATTTAGGGCCGGGCAAGTTAACGCGTTATTATCACGTTAACGCATTAATTTATTAACAGCGACATTTATTTTATCGTGCGTTAACGCATGTTGCTCACATGCTTTTGTTTTGAAAAGTCTGTTTCTGGCTGCTGCAGAACCGGAAGATAACTGACAGGTAAACATGTGGAGAATCTAAAACAGACATGGATAGTGGATAGTGGAACTTTACAGTTCAGGTAGCAACTCAGGTAGCAATATTAACAATTCTGTCTAAAAAAAATATTCTGGACTGCAACAAAACTTTGGCGTCATTCCTCCATGTTCCATCAGATCTGCTCCATGTGTTCACTGTCCTGCTGTTCTCTAGCTGGTTACTGCAGTGTGCAATGCTCCATCTAGTGGCACAGATGTGTAATGACAACAGAAATTCCAGTCCTCCATTATAAAACTAATTCAGTTCTGTGGCCCGTTTTTTAATTTCGTATTTTGGATCTAAGTCTAAAATTGAAATATAAAAAAACCAGCCATTTTTTCATTTTTTTGTCTTAGATTAAAAAAAAAAAAATGTAATAAAATGTCACTTTTTTAATTTTTTTTTTTTTAATTTTTGATTGACAATTGAAAATGGAAAGAATGAATGATACATTGGTAAAGTTACTGAACTTTAACATGGACATTTTCATTTTAAAGTTCTCCCAGACGGAGGATTCAACAGAAACAAGGTTATTTGTAACAACTGACAAGTTGAACTCCCCGTTAAAAGTTTCTGCTGTTACCTCAGAAATGACCTGTTTTAATGTTCTGATTGTGCTGAGACACAATCATTTTGTTGGATTTTCTTTGAACAAGATGACATTAATGTCATCTTGTTCATAAAAACAGGCTGACATTAATGCCCTGGCAGTGGCAATAAGCTTTATTTTATTTTACATTTTTTAAGATGAGATTTACACTAAATATGTGTTACTGACAAGTGTTGATGTTAAGTGTTTGAACAACAAATGTTATGACACTTTAGTTCATATGGCAGCAGAACATTTAAATAAAAGTGCATTTTACACTACTTTTGAATTCATTATTTGATTTTGCGTATACAATGCGATTAATCGTGATTAATCAGGGAAATCATGCGGTTAATCGCAATTAAAAATTTTAATCGCTGCCCAGCCCTAATAAAAATATAATATTGAATCCTAAACAAGGATAATGGCAGGTAAGCCAAACAGTGGCAATAAAAAACTCCACTTTAAGAGGAAGAACCCTGGACCAGGACCTGGATCATATGGAGGACCTTCCTGATGAAGACCAGCTGGATAAAGAAAGAAAAGAGGGGAGAGACAGGACAGAGAGAGGATGGAGGACAGAGAGAGGATGGAGGACAGAGAGGATGGAGGATAGAGAGAGGATGGAGGACAGAGAGGATGGAGGACAGAGAGAGGATGGAGGACAGAGAGGATGGAGGACAGAGAGAGGATGGAGGACAAAGAGAGGATGGAGGACAGAGAGAGGATGGAGGACAAAGAGAGGATGGAGACAGAGAGAGGAGAGGAGGATGGAGGACAGAGAGGATGGAGGATGAGAGAGGATGGAGGAGAGAGGATGGAGGACAGAGAGAGGATGGAGGACAGAGAGGATGGAGGACAGAGAGAGGATGGAGGACAAAGAGAGGATGGAGGACAGAGAGAGGATGGAGGACAAAGAGAGAGGATGGAGGACAGAGAGAGGATGGAGGACAGAGAGGATGGAGGACAGAGAGAGGATGGAGGACAGAGAGGATGGAGGACAGAGAGAGGAGGGATGGAGGACAGAGGAGGAGAGGACAGAGAGAGGATGGAGGACAAAGAGAGGATGGAGGACAGAGAGAGGATGGAGGACAAAGAGAGGATGGAGGACAGAGAGAGGATGGAGGACAGAGAAGATGGAGGACAGAGAGAGAAGAGCACGCAAATGACTAAATATAATGACCACATAAACATAAACATGAACAGATGGAGGTAGCAGCACTAAGATCAGATGGCCAGAGGACCAGGTCGCCGATCACCACGCCAGTCGGCACCCAAACACAAGTGGAGGTAAATGCTGGGATGGACAGAGGATGGAACTGCAAGTCAGCATGAAACCCAGGAAACTCTGGCCTGCAAATACACAGAAAGAAAGAGGAAAAAAAAGGGGAGCAAAACAGCACAACAAACCACAAGGAAGAAAAGAAAATGGAGCGCAGCTACAGTAACAAGGTGCTCCTAATTAATTATGGAATGGGCTGGAGGAGGAGGAAGGGAGGAGGAAATGGAAGGAAAAGGAGAAAAGCAGTGGAGACACCACTCAGCAGATCATTTTGGTGTCCCCCTGCAGCGTAGGCCTATAGCAGCATAGCTATGACGAACCTGTGATTAAGACGAGCTACTCTAGTCTGAGCTCCTACAGCTATGGCTATAACTATTAGCCCCTGCTCACTATAGTTTAGACTAACTGTAGCTATAACTATTAGCCCCTACACACTATAGTTTAGACTAACTGTAGCTATAACTATTAGCCCTCTACTCACTATAGTTTAGACTATCTGTAGGCTTTACTGAACACAAATGTTTTCAGTTTAGTTTTAAAAATGGAGATGGTATCAGCCTCCTGAACCCAAACTGGTTGCTGGTTCCATAAAAAAGGTGCCTGGTAGCAGAAGGCCCGTCCTCCAAACCTACTTTTAGATATTCTAGGAACGACGAGTAATCCTGCACTCTGAGAGCGAAGAGCTCTATTAGGAGCATAACATGCTATCAAGTCTTGTAAATAGCGTGAAGCTAGGCCATTAAGGGCCTTATATGTGAGAAGCAGAATTTTAAACTCAACTCAAAATTTCCCGGGAAGCCACTGGAGGGAGGCTAACACGGGAGAGATGTGATCTCGCTTACGGATTCCTGTCAGCACCCTCGCTGCTGCGTTCTGGATCAGTTGACGGCTATTCAGCGAACTTTTCAGACATCCTGCTAACAACGCATTACAATAATCCAGTCTAGAACTGACAAACACCTGGATTAATTTTTCACCATCACCCTGGGAGAGGATCCTCCTAATCTTGGCAATATTTCAGAGATGAAAAAAGGCAGTCTTGCAAACCTGATTAATATGCTGCTCAAATGACATATCCTGATCAAAAATGACTCCAAGGTTTTTCACAGCTGTGCTGGAAGCCAGCGTAAACCCAGTCAATCCATTCTTCAGGTGTTTGAGACCAAAGACAATAACCTCTTTTTTATCTGAATTTAGGAGTAAAAAGTTAGAGGACATCCAGGACTTAATGTCATTAAGACACCCTTGAAGTTTAGCCAAAGGTTTTGTTTCCTCTGGTTTCATAGATAAGTACAGCTGCGTATCATCAGCGTAGCAATGAAAGTTTATGCCATGGCTCTGGATAATTTTTCCCAAGGGCAACATGTATAAAGTGAAAAGGATTGGTCCCAGCACTGAACTTTGTGGGACGCCATAGCAGACCCTAGTCCGTGTAGAAGAAACGTCATTAACATGGACGAACTGGAACCTGTCAGATAGGTATGACTTAAACCAGCCTAATGCTGTCCCTTTAATTCCAACAGTGTGCTCTAATCTATGCAGCAAAAGGCCGTGATCAATGGTATCAAAAGCAGCACTGAGGTCCAGCAGAACAAGGACAGAAACTAATCCATTGTCTGAGGAGGTCGTTGGAGACTCTAATCAGCGCAGTTTCTGTGCTATGATGAGTTCTAAACCCTGACTGAAAGACCTCAAATAGATTATTTCTATGCAGGTGTTCTCCTAACTGGCTAGCAACTATTTTTTCCAGAATTTTAGAGATAAATGGAAGGTTGGATATTGGTCTATAGTTTGCCAAAATGTCTGGATCAAGAGATGGTTTCTTGAGCAAAGGTTTAATGACTGCAACTTTAAAAACCTGTGGTACATATCCTAGTTGTAGAGATGGTGATTTCAAACAGCCAGATTGTGGTCAGTTCCCTTTAAACCGAGCTTGTAGCTTCTCCAACTTTGTATCCATCCTGCCAGTGAGTTCCAGAACCACAGCTAGGATGTGATTCTGTTCAGGAATCGCATCTAGATTGCAGTTTAGTTCATAAAAGTGTTCCAGTCTGAGTTTTGACAACCCGACATATTGCATCACACATGGCAGGCAGTTTCACAATGACCAGATTAGCTGCTTACTTTTTCTGAATTTTTTTTACATACCAGGTAACCAATAACTTCAAACAGCAAAAATCCTGTGATCAGAAATCCAATTATGTATGCATCTTCAACATACTCAACGGACAAGATGGACAGACACATAATTCTCAACTTCTTCCAGGAGTCCATCACGTATTCGGACGCTTGTGTCCCATCAGGGCAACAGAGCTCTCCTTTGTTGAGAGACCAGCTGACCAGATTCATGGTTTATGGTTTTATGATTGATTATATGATCGTTTTCTGGTTAACAAAAAGATGTATGATTTTGGGACAAAAAGCTGAAATTATAGTTGTAATTTTATGTTAAATTGTTACTATTTTACATTTTTTTATAATACTGTTGGTGATTGTACAACAAGTTTTTTAGAATAAAAAGTCTAAATCTTTGAATTCTTTTTTCCAAAATTTGCAATTTTACAACCAAAACTTGCCTTTCTTAATTTCTTTTTTTAAACAAAATTATTCGGGCAAAAATGTGTGATTTTACAAGGAAGGTTTGTAGGACAAACTAATGTTATAAAAAAAAAGTTGCAGTGTTAGAAATTAGAGATTCTATGACAAAAATTCACTTGATATTGCAAAATTTTCCATTTCCATTACATTATTTTATAGGAGGTCTGGATCAGAGTGCTTTCTGTTTGGGCTGTTTGAGAAGATCTGCACAGATAGTTATTTGATATCACCAGTAGTCATTATTGTGATTTATTCCACAGGGTTCAACTATCTCGGCTCATCTGTGGTCCTAGCACCATCTTTGTTGCATTTCTTTAAGCTGATTTTGCATCTCTCTTGTCATTTGTGGTCCATTTGTGTTTTCTCTGGTCTCATTTTGTGACTTTATTTTAGTCACTGTCATTTTACGGATCATTTATTGTTCTCTGAGACACAAACATGACACAGCAACTCATGGCTCATTTCCATATAATTTAATTTCAAAAATAAATCTTTGTAATATCTCTTCATCCATAAAAACTTAATAAACATTGTTGGATCTTCTATAAACAAACAGCAAACTTAAATACAATTTATCAATTATTCTAAAAATCTGTATTAAAGCAGAAAGTCAAAAAAAGATTTTAAAACAGCACGGCATATCTGGACCTGATTGTTGAAGTAAATACTTTAAAGTTTCCCTTAAATATCCATGTATTCTCTTCACGACACTAACAAAGGTTTAAATTGAATTATCCATACATCAGTCAGATGAAATATATGCGGAATATATTTTTACATGTATTTTTAGATACTTAAGAAGCTATTAACGTTGGGATTTCAGCTCATGTCCAAAATACTGTATTGATGTTTGAAAAGAAGTGAACCAATCAAGGAACATTTTATAAAAAATTGACTTTAAAATGCTTTAAGTTAAATATTGAGACATTTCTACCCCTTAAATTTCCCTTTAGTCATAAGAAAGTCTCATTAAAGCAACACTGCAAAACTTTAAACCTTAAAGTTACAGATTTTAAATCCTTCTGACATTTCATTGAGTCATATTGGGGGAGAATGCTAACAGTGCTAGCATTCTAGCTAACAGCTGCTAACAGTGAACAGATGGTGTCAGGTTGTGACATGTTTCCTGTGCTGGTTTCTGTCCACTCTGTGTCTGGCGTCTCTACTTTACCATGAAGTCATTTTAGTTGACTAGTTGTTCTGTCTCTTAGCATCATGGCTAATGATGCTAACGGGCACTAATGTCAGGCAGGCTGTGATGTGTTTTCTGTGCTGGTTCCTGTCCACTCTGTGTCTGGCGTCTCTACTTCACCATGAAGTCATTTTAGTTGACTAGCTGTACTGTCTCTTAGCATCACGGCTTATGATGCTAACGGCTAACGGGCACTAATGTCTGGACTGAATTCAGCTGAGTAGCTTGTCTTTGTCAGCTGTAGCGGTGTCTGTGGACTTTTAGGATGCTGTTAGAAGATGTGTGCAGTGGTTTTGTGCACTTTGACCACAGCATAAAAGTAAAACACCAGAGGACGCATAGCAGAGAGCTTAGCTCACTACCTCCTGTAACACGATGCTTTCTTTTCCAGAGTGTTGCTTTAAAACTCAATAATTATCATAATGTAATCTATTAAATCAATAGCATGTAGCCATGTTAATATTACTTTTAATGGGAGTAATTATTTTCATATGATGAGTAGGTTAATTAAAACACTTTTGGTGCTTTTAGGGAAACAATAACCAGATGACACAAGCCATGCTGCTTCATTAGGACCTTAAAGTGTCTTAATTAACCACAGAAGGTTAAAACTATGAGGAGGATTTTGTGTTTTTCATTTAAAAATCCATTTAATCTGTAGATCAAATCCCATTGATTTCTCTGCAATCAATTCATGTACAAGAAAATGACAATAGTCTGATAAATAACATAAGAAATATATTAATGTGATATAAAAAGGTGCCACTCTAAAAACAGTTTAAATTAGCAGTTATGGTACTGTACATATTTGATAGAAAGTCATGTTAACTTTGAAATCTGCTTCATCTTAATTCCTGACTTTTGAAGTTGAAGTGATTTCAGAGTGAATTGAGGATATTTTAAAAATTGGATTAATGGACTGAGGTTGGTTCTTCCATCCTGGTCCCGTTCAGCTCCTCAGGTTTAGGTTCCTTTCCTCCCCCCTTTGCTGCTAGTCCCGTTCAGCTCCTCAGGTTTAGGTTCCTTTCCTCCCCCCTTTGCTGCTGGTCCCGTTCAGCTCCTGAGGTTTAGGTTCCTTTCCTCCCTCCTTAGCTGCTGGTCCCGTTCAGCTCCTCAGGTTTAGGTTCCTTTCCTCCCTCCTGGTCCCGTTCGGCTCCTCGGGTCTAGGTTCCTTTCCTCCCTCCTGGTCCCGTTCGGCTCCTCGGGTCTAGGTTCCTTTCCTCCCTCCTCAGCTGTCCTCCTGGGCCGGGCCCAGCGGGTGGAGGCGTCCCGAGGACAGCAGCTTCCTCCCCAGCCAGTATAACACCCGTGAGTACCAGTGCATCCCATCACTGGGGCCCCCAGTGCTCCCAGTCCAGCTG
This sequence comes from Hirundichthys speculiger, assembly GCA_018398805.1. Classification (NCBI taxonomy): domain Eukaryota; kingdom Metazoa; phylum Chordata; class Actinopteri; order Beloniformes; family Exocoetidae; genus Hirundichthys; species Hirundichthys speculiger. Next base: position 72,435 of record JAGFBZ010002858.1, read on the forward strand.
TGCATCAACCTCAGAGGGGCGAAGGCCGAGTGGGCCAGCCGGTGCTGGTCCACCACGGCGTAGCAGGACGCGACCACGCCGTCCACCACCACCGTGCCCTGCCTGGTCAGCGGGGCAAAGACCCCCCTCCCCAACCTGACACTGACCCGGTTGATCCGAGACAGACGTCCCGCTTTGTCTCCCGACACCAGCACGCACTGACCCGGCCGGGCGTCACTGGCGTACACGGTTCTGAGGGGTGCTCCCTCCGAGCAGTTCCCCTCAGACACGAAGAGCAGGTGGGCGGCGGTGAGGGACAGCCGCACCCCCGCTGCAGTCTGCAGGCTGTAGAAGAGCGCAGCGGCGCTCGGGTCCCGGTCCAGGAAGGTCAGGACTTCGCTGAACACCAGCTCCCCGCCGCCGTCGCTGCCTGACCAGGCCAGGACCCGCTCGCCGGGCCGCAGGTCGCTGAGAGGCTTCCGGGTCCCGCCCTCCAACGTCACCGAGGCGTCGCCAGGGAAACAGCCTCCTGACTTGGCCGCCATGGAGTGGTCTGAGGATGAGGATGGACAGACAGACAGGAGGACGGTGAGACATGTTCTCCTGAAGTCCGGAGAGCATTTCTGCTCACAAAGAAAAACACAGCTACAAAATCTTTAATCTTGGATTTAAAAAAAAAAGAAAGAAAAGAAAAGCCCAGTTTAGATTTCTAACTTTTAAACAGACCAACGTGAACAGACCTTTTCATGTGACTCCAAACATCATTCTTATTAGTATAAGACATTTACAACCATAAATGACTTTAGGAGAGGATTTCCTTCAACAATACACTGTACTGATAAAACAGTGGCGACCACAGCGCCACCTAAAGGTCACATGAGCACAAACTCAGGATTATTTCAAGGATTATTCTGGTTTTACTCTGGGCAGGGCTGAGAGAGTTGAGATAAAATCTCCTGTTTGCAGCCCTGAATGAGGGTGTGATTGTGAGGGTGTCGAGTATATTTGACCATAAATACTTGAAGAAAAGCAGGGAAGATAAATAAATCCCCTGAAAGACAGTTAATCTTCAAACATAAAGGTTTCTTGGCTGTTGTGCTTGACGGTTCGAATGGTAACCATATCCTTTTATTCCCCCCTGAATTAAACAAAAAACCTGGATACATTCTTTTATTTTACTCAATTTAACAAACCCTAGATTTAATTGACCTAGATTTTAAAAACAAGTACAGGTTTAATGAAGTCTGGATTTAAAAAAAATCTGGATTGAAACAAAACATGGATTAAAAAAAAAACTGGATTTAATTGACTTTTTTAAAAGTCTGTATTCAACAAAGCCTGAATTTGACAAAGTCTTTATTCAAATAGATTTTAGATGAACTATAAAAAGTCTTCATTTGACAAAATTTGGATGTAAATGAAGTCTGGATTTTCTTCTTTTTTAAAGTTTAGATTTAAAGGTGGAGTAGGTGTTGTTTGAAAAACGGTTCCAGCAATCCAACTCAAGTGAGATTTTGAAAATATACACTCCCTCCCTCCTCCCAAAGGCTCCGCCTCCTCCTCTTCAGCTCACCCCTCGAAACCACGCCTTCACATGATTCACGACTGCATGAACCATAGGGAGGGAGGGAGCGAGGGGTGATATTTGATGGACGTATTAGGCAGCCAATCAAAATAGTGATGATCACTTTTTTGATTGGTCAGAGTTTTTCTCTGATTATACCTTCTAGACTGGACCAAAATGTTTAGTTTTTTTTGCAAACATTTTATTTCAGTGGGTGCAATGGAAATGTGAAAAGGTTTTCAGGCAATATTGTAAAAAGTGTTGCAAAAAAACAACACCCACCCCACCTTTAAACAAAATCTGGAATAATTTTTTTAAAGTCTGAATTTTAAAACGTCTACATTTGACAAGCTTTTCCCAAACTATCAAGAGCACAATCTCATACAACCCTTAAAAAAACAAATTGATGTATGGATGGACAGATGGACGGATGGATGGATGGAGTCTGAAGGTCAGCTAGTAAAAGTGTTAACATGTTTATCCAGATGGAGGGAAAAAACAGTTAACATGAGACTGATTCATACTCATTAACTTTAGGGTATTAAATTAGTTTGGAGGACATTTCTTCTCCAAAGCAGAAGTATGAAACTGAGAAATGAAACCAAAGTTCAAAGTTGGTAGAAACTTAATGGGCCAAAGAAGTTATTAAATCTAAGAGTGGACCGATCAGCATTTGGAGGATGCGTTTTATGAACTTCCATCCATCCATCCATCCATCCATTAGCTCCCGCTTGGTCCGGAATCGGGTCGCGAGTGCAGCAGCTTCAGCAGAGAGGCCCAGACCTCCCTCCCCTCGGCCGCCTCCACCAGCTCCTCTGGGAGAATCCCGAGGTGCTCCCAGGCCAGCCGAGAGATATAATCTCTCCAGCGGGTCCTGGGTCTGCCCCGTGGTCTTCTCCCAGTTGGACATGCCCAAAACACATCTCCAGGGAGGCGTCCGGGGGGCATCCTAACCAGATGAACCACCTCAACTGGCTCCTCTTGATGTGAAGGAGCAGCGGCTCTACTCTGAGTCTCTCCCGAATGACCGAACTTCTCACCCTATCTCTAAGGGAGAGTCCAGCCACCCTGCAGAGAAAACTCATTTCAGCTGCTTGTATCCGCGATCTCATTCTTTCGGTCACTACCCACAGTTCATGACCATAGGTGAGGGTTGGAACAAAGATCGACCAGTAAACAGAAAGCCTTGCCTTTTGGCTCAGCTCTCTCTTCACCACAACGGACCGGTACAGAGTCCGTACAGAGTCACCACCACAGCAGACGTTGCACCAATCCGTCTGTCGATCTCCCGCTCCTTTCTCCCATCACTCGTGAACGGGTGACCCGTTCTCGTGAACAAGACCCCGAGAACAAGACCCCGAGATACTTAAACTCCTCCACTTGAGGCAGAACCTCACTCCCGACCCGGAGGAGGCATTCTACCCTTTTCCGACTGAGGACCATGGTCTCAGATTTGGAGGTGCTGATTCTCATCCCTGCCGCTTCACACTCGGCTGCGAACCGCTCCAGCGAGAGCTGCAGATCCCCACTCGATGGCGTCAACAGGACCACGTCATCTGCAAACAGCAGAGATGAGATCCCGACACCACCGAACCGGAACCCTTTCACTCCTTGGCTGCGCCTAGAAATTCTGTCTATAAACGTTATGAACAGAATCGGTGACAAAGATCAGCCCTGGCGGAGTCCAACTCTCAATGAAAACCAATCCGACTTACAACTGGCAATGCGGACCAAGCTCCCACTCCATCTGTACAGGGACTGGACAGCCGGTAAAAATGGGCCCAGCACCCCATACTCCTGGAGTACCCCCCACAGGACCCCCCGAGGGACACGGTCAAATGCCTTCTCCAAGTCCACAAAACACATGTGGACTGGTTGGGCAAATTCCCATGTTCCCTCCAGGACTCTAGTGAGGGTATAGAGCTGGTCCAGTGTTCCAGGACCAGGACAGAACCCACATTGTTCCTCCTGAATCTGGGATTCGACAATCGATCGAACTCTCTTCTCCAGCACCCCTGCATAGACCTGACCAGGGAGGCTGAGGAGTGTGATTCCCCTGTAACTGGAACACACCCTCCGGTCCCCCTTCTTAAAAAGGGGAACCACCATCCCAGTCTGCCAATCCAGAGGTACTGCCCTCAATGTCCATGCGATGTTGCAGAGACGTGTCAACCAAGACAGTCCTACAACATCCAGAGCCTTCAGGAAATCAGGCCGGATCTTGTACACCCCTGGAGCCCAGCCACTGTGCAGCTTCTTAACTACCTCAGTGACCTCAGCTCCAGTAATGGACGAGTCCACCTCTAAGTCCACAGGCTCAGCATCCTCCATGGATGACATGTTGGTGGGATTGAGAAGGTGCTGGAAGTATTCCTTCCACCACCGAACGACATCTCCAGTCGAGGTCAGCAGCTCCCCACCCCCACTATACACAGTGTTGGTGAAGCACTGCTTTCCCCGCCTGAGCCATCCGACGGTTCGCCAGAATCTCAGAGGAGCTGATCAAAAGTCTTTTTCCATGGCCTCACCGAACTCCTCCCACACCCGAGTTTTTGCCTCAGAGGCCACCAAAGCCGCCGCCCGCTTGGCCTGCCAATACCTGTCTGCTGATTCCGGAGTCCCACAAGCTAACCAAGCCCGGTAGGACTCCTCCTTCAGTCTGACGGCCTCTCTCACCCGAGGTGTCCACCACCGAGTTCGAGGATTGCCGCCACGACAGGCACCGACGACCTTACGGCCACAGCTCCGGTCAGCCACTTCAGCAATGGAGGCGCGGAACATGGCCCATTCAGACTTAATGTCCCCCGCCTCCCACGGGATGTGATTGAAGCTCTGTCGGAGGAGTGAGTTGAAGATCTTTCTGACAGGTTCCTCTGCCAGACATTCCCAGCAAACCCTCACTACATGTTTGGGCCTACCAGGTCTGACCGGCATTCTCCCCCGCCATCTGATCCGTCCCACCACCAGGTAGAGATCAGCTGACAGCTCAGCTCCTCTCTTTACCCGAGTGTCCAAAACATACGGCCGAAGATCAGATGATACGACTATAAAGTCGATCATCGATCTGTGGCCAAGAGTGTCCTGATGCCAAGTGCATTTATGGACACTCTTATGCTTGAACATGGTGTTTGTTATGGACAAACTGTGATGAGCACAGAAGTCCAGCAACAAAACACAACTAAAGTTTTATGAACTTGTTAGGTTTAATGGGACTTTTATTCTTATTTCAAAAAAAAAAAAAAAAAACTATATAAAATAGACAATAGCATTATCCTGCAGGAGAAAGTTTTTTTTTTGTCGTCCATCTGAGGTAAGAAAAAACTTTTTCTTTTATAAAGAAAGTCAAATTAATGTCACTTGACATCTCAAAAGTTCAGCCTCATTACAAACTAATCAAACAAAAGCCTCCATAAAAGTATTTATACTAAAATATTTCTTCCTAACTGTTTTTCCTGATGGAGCACAGCTAGAAATCTGAGATGAAACCTGTTCCATGTTTCCATTCATCTACAGTCTTTGGGCCCTGCTGCCCCCTAGTGGCCATTTGCTCCAGCTACACTCCAGCTCCCATTAAAAGTGTTTGACAACCACAACGTCTCCTCAGCTGGCAGGACTAAAGGAAAAACAGTGGAAAAAGAAGAAATTCAAAACAAAACAAGAAAAAAATACCAACTTGATTGGTTGCCCCTCTGATCAAGTCAAGGACTGGGCCCTCGCAACCCGATCTGGGAGGGAAGAAGACAGGAAGAGGAGAGAAAGGACAGGAAAATGAGTGGAAGCAAGGGAAGAGAGACAGAAAAGGGAAATCTCAGTTACCACTCAGTTAAAAAAAAAAAAAAAAGTTTCACGAGTGTTTAAGTGGAACTTTTATTCTTTTATTGCAAGTATTTTTTTGAGCAGAAAGAAAACTTTGATGCATCTGATGACACCACAGTTTTGTTTTTATGTCTTCTGTGGACTCCTACTGGATGTCTCAAACATACCACCTCCAACCATAAAGAGCCTGTGACTGGTTTTGCTGCTGGTTTGGAGTTGGATCAACTTGCTTAGGTTTCTTCAGACTGCTACTTCGACCTTCATGCGCTGACTCAGTAGTTCTGAACCTTCTGAGCTTCATGATCCTCTGACCACCCATCTATCAGTTGAGCCTGAACTGATGATTAATAGTAGGCTAGTCCTGATCCTGGTAGAGTCCTCTACCGACCACTAGAGACTGCAGTTCTTCTACTGACCACTAGAGGCTGTAGTTCCCCTACCGACCACTAGAGACTGCAGTTCCTCTACCGACCACTAGAGGCTGCAGTTCCTCTACCGGCCACTAGAGGCTGCAGTTCCTCTACCGACCACTAGAGACTGGAGTTCCTCTACCGACCACTAGAGGCTGCAGTTCCTCTACCGACCACTAGAGGCTACAGTTCCTCTACTACCGACCACTAGAGGCTGCAGTTCCTCTAACCGACCACTATAGAGGCTACAGTTTCCTCTAACCGACCACTAGAGGCTACAGTTCCTCTACCGACCACTAGAGGCTGCAGTTCCTCTACCGACCACTAGAGGCTGCAGTTCCTCTACCCGACCACAAGAGGCTGCAGTTCCTCTACCGACCACAAGAGGCTGCAGTTCCTCTACTAACCACTAGAGGCTGCAGTTCCTCTACCGACCACTAGAGGCTGCAGTTCCTCTACCGACCAGTAGAGGCTACAGTTCCTCTTCCGACCACTAGAGGCTGCAGTTCTTCTACCGACCACTAGAGGCTGAGTTCCTCTACCGACCAGTAGAGGCTACAGTTCCTCTACCGACCACTAGAGGCTGCAGTTCCTCTACCGACCACTAGAGGCTGCAGTTCCTCTACCGACCACTAGAGGCTACAGTTCCTCTACCGACCACTAGAGGCTGCAGTTCCTCTACTGACCACTAGAGGCTGCAGTTCTTCTACCGACCCCTAGAGGCTGCAGTTCCTCTACCGACCACTAGAGGCTGCAGTTCCTCTACCGACCAGTAGAGGCTACAGTTCCTCTACCGACCACTAGAGGCTGCAGTTCCTCTACTGACCACTAGAGGCTGCAGTTCTTCTACTGACCACCAGAGGCTGCAGTTCCTCTATCAACCACCAGGCTCCATCTGTGAGTCAGTCTCCATTCACCTCCATATTAAAACGTCCAACTTTAAGGCATGAAATACACATATTTACAGTCTGTTACAAGAAACAATTTTAGTCTCCATAATTACCTTTCACATCCATAACAACTGTAGAGTGGTGATTTTTTTTTTGTACCACATCAGTTAGAATTATACAAAGCAACAACTTTATGTATAATTGAGGTGTGATCTTTTGATTGGCAGCACTCATAACCAGTGTCTATCATCACTTTTGCTACTTGGCGCTATATTGGCTTCTGAGTTGTGAAGACCTACCAGCGCATCATCATTCATATTTGAAAGAGAAATAGTTTGTTGTGCTGTTAATTAGACAACTTGACAGCTTCAGCTCTTTTAGAAGGCTGCTGCCAGAGTTCTAACCAGAACCAGGAGAACTGAGAACATCACTGCTGTTTTGAGACCCTTCAACTGGCTACCAGCTACCTACAGAACAGATTTAAACTGTTGTTAGTTTATGAATCAGTAAACTTTATGGGCTCCTTGTAGAATATAAACCAATAGAGCTCTGAGATCTTCAGAGGCAGTCAGCTGGTAGAACCTCCAGTTAGAACCAAACAGGGTGAAGGTGGATTTAGCTGCTCTGCTGCACACAGGTGGAATAAACTTCCAGTTGGTATTAAATGTAATCTAGCCGCGGCAGCGGCGCTCTACTAGCCCTCGTTACAGTTCTGGCAGCACTCGTTTCATATGTTGTTTCAGTCACTTGAAATGAGGCTGGTTGGACAGATTTGATCACAATAAATGTAATGTAATATTAATTAGCATCATCAGTTAGCATACGCTGAGTCAGCCAAACTAAAATAGCTAACTGTGATTGACAGAAGGTGGTTGTGTTCCAGCCGGTTTCTCAGACCTGCTTTAATATCCCTCCTTAGAAACCTATGGGTGACATCACAGGTGATGTGTCCAGTTCTTCTAATGCGCTCTATGTGACTATGTTTTTATGGAGTTGTATGATCCACAAGGTGACCTAATTTTGCTAGAGCTTCAACTTCGACATCGATGAGGAACACACACCAAAACAAACTGATAAATGACTCCCATCTAAATCCCCAGAGACTCGCCATGGAGATAGTGTCTTATCTTTCCTATAAAGGGTCATAAATGATTTCTTTATGAGGTTGGAGAAGGCACACTGGAACAAAAACAAGCCTGTGGCTGAAACAAGACTTCTGCAAAAAAAAGTGGCTGTTTTCAAAATAGCATCAATGGGCAACTCATGAAAAAGCAGGAGACAGCTGGTCCACCTGAAAGCCTGATTAATGGCATTACCTTCTCTGACATTACTTCGTAGGAGGTTTATTAAAATCAGATGAGGTTACTTCTGTGAGCAAAGCAAGACCAATAAAAAGGCTACAAGAAGGCTGAGAAAAGCTGAGGTATTACTTTCGGTCTGGGAAGAGAGGAAGTGAGTGGTTAACGTGACAGAAGATGAACCAGCGATGGTTTAGAAGAAGGCAGGAGGAGCTCTGACGAGCAGTAGAAGAACGGTGAAAGAAAAGGCAGAGGAAGCAGTTTCACTACTGCAACAAAATACAGCAAATATTGTTTTACTGTAAAACTAGTGGTCAAGTTGGAGATAGCAACATCTCAAATCCCACCCAGCTGTCATCAATAAAAGCTAAACACATCTTTAACAGTGTGGTAAATGAAATAAAACAAACAAATTTGCGGTCACTGCAGAGCTTTAATTTCTTTATGACTGATTTTCACCCCGTGGAGCCGCACCAAGAGCTTATTCTTGTTTCCTGGGGTCATCTATCCATGTTTAGAGCTTCACGTTTCTGCATCTTTCATGAGGTTGATTCTTGCATTTTCACCTTTTTACAATAATATTTCTATTTTTCAAAATAAGAATATTTAAACACCTCACCGTGAAGATGTTAAATTTTGCCTCAAATATCAACAGTCTATGATAAGAGAGGGTTTTCTAGCAAACTAGTCAGTTTCTGAGATTTCTTTTGCTGATCTGTGAAATGGTTTGTCATTGAGCTAACTCAGCTAGCCTCAGCTAGATTTAGAGGAGCTAGCTCGGTTTATTTTCAGAGTTCAACTTAAATTTGAACTTTAGATTCCCAAATCTAGCCTGTTTGTCTTCTGAAAAGTATAACAGAAATAAAAGTTGTCATGATATGTGATGTACGTGATATGTTCATTCAAGATTTACTTCTGAAATAAGTAATTTCCTCTCTGACCAGTGTCATTAACTAGATGTGACAACAAAGGTGTTTGTTCATAGTTAGTGATTCATTATAGAATGTTAGCTTAAGCATACTAAAACTCATGCTGGAACATTAGCATGCTAAAGCTAATAGTCACACTAAACGTTAGCTTTAGCATGCTAAACATAAACACAGAAGGTTAGCTTCAGAGTGCTAAATCTGAAGCTGATAGAGACTTCTGATAGAACATTAGCATGTTAAGGTTAAAAGTAAAGATATAAAACATGAGCTTTAGCATGTCAAAACTCAGACAGAATGCTATCTTTAGCTAGCTAAAGCTCACACCAGAAAGTTAACCATGACTTGCTGTATATCATGAAAAAATGTTGGCATTAGCATGGAATGTTAGCATGCTAAAGCTAAAAGTCAAGATATAACTTTAGCTGTAGCGTGCCATAAATCCAGACAGAACGTTAGCTTCAGAGTGTTAAATCTCATGAGTGTTAGCTTTAGCATGCTAACAGTTGCATTAACATGATTCACTGATAATTTTGCTTCACATGTGTGTGTTTTTAATGGAGTTAATCTCTTCAGTTCTTCCAGAAAGTGTCCAGTTTTCCTGTGAAAGCGTCTTCTTTCTCCCTGACAGCAACGTTTTCCTTCACATTTGTCCTCATGCTGCTAAATTAGCTCTGACTGCATCTTGTCACTTCTGAATACTTTTGTCTCATTTTAATTAATTGAGGACATTTTTAAAAACATGTTGTCATAGATTTTGTCCTCTTACGTTTTTTCTTTTTTTCTACTTTTTTCACCCTGTTTTCAAGGAAAAGGATGACAAAATGATTCATATCAGCAGTTTTAATGATTTCCTCTAATTTTAGAAACATTGTGCCACTTTTGTCCTACAAATAAACTGGTGTATGTTGTCTATAGTGTGTCAGTAAGAAGTCCAGACCTCCAATATGGGTCAGTTGTGGGAAAGATGACGCTACAAAGCAGCTAAACAGCAGCTTGGACCATAAATCATTTATGAAGAGATGGTCATTTGGGTTAAATATTGAACAAGATTACATTCCTCTGCTACATCCAAGAGATTGAGATGTTTTTCAAACCTTAACCGAGAACTTTGATGTGCTTCATAACAATAAAAACACTATTTAACACTTAAAGCTTAAAGACATTTTAAGCCTTGATAATTCCATGAAGGAGGTATAATCTATGACACTGATGGTAAAGAGTGAAAAAAAGAAAAATTTTAAACTTTCAGAAATTGTGCCATTTTATCAAACAATAGTGAATTACTTTTTATCCTAAAATCACAAAGTTTTCTTTTATAATATTTTAGTTTTCTTTATCATTTTACATTTAAAAGGACGATGGTGTCAAACTAAAAGTGCTTTTCTAAAAGAGTCTCTTCTCTTACATGGTTCAAATCTCTTCTAAAACCCTCTGAATTGTTCCACAAGCTAACGTGGATGCCATGGATGAGTCAGTGCCCACTCTTGGTGTTTTACTTTGAAAATCTGCCTTCCTGCCAACTTGAACTGCTGTGTGAATTGACCCAGTCTGGCTGTGGTCCAGCACCACATTCCCAGTGAGGTAGAGAGGATGGTCACTTCTGGATCGCTCCAAGGCTAATCTCTGTTGTTCAGGGTGACTGGCGTGGCGCTGCTGCTTCACGGCCATAATGTGTTCTGTGGGACTTAAATTTAAACCCACTGCTGATGTCTTCCCCTGTTGGCATTCTGTTAGCAGAGACCTGAATGCTCCAGGACAGCAAGCTGCGAAAACTGCTTCTAGAGACGTTGGTTCGCCTAATACAAAGATGATGAGATGATTTTTGTTTAGAGAGGGGTTGAATATGACTACAGATTGAAACATTTAGGTTTCTTAATAAGCTAAATGTGATCTTCAAATACATTTTATTTCACTGTCAAATTCTTCTAAATCAGCTCTCTGAGGGGAAAAAACGACAAAGGAAGTGATGTGAAATACATCGAGGTCATCATCTCTGCTGAAGCTGCACCTGTGGCCACTCACCTGACTTGACGCTGCAGTGGATGTGGGCTTTGGACTCATAGTAGACCCAGTCGAACCCGGCCTCCACTGCCAGCCGGGCCAGCATGGCGTACTTATTTCTGTCCCGGTCCGACGTGGTGATGTCCACGGCTCGACCCTCGTAGTGCAGCGACTCCTCTGAGTGGTGGCCGTCCTCGTCCCAGCCTTCAGTGACCCGCAGCCGGACCCCGGGCCAGACGTTCATCACCGAGATGGCCAGAGAGTTCAGCTTGTCTTTGCAGCGCTGCAGCAGAGGAGAGACCGCACGCCCCGTCATTCTGGAAAACTAATATCCTGCCAGTCCCTAGTGGTCAGTGGAGGAACTGCAGCTCAACCTTCTGCCTGCTCAGACTCAAACTGGAAGTTGGACAGTTGAGGGAAAACTGCACATATCAGGACCTGAATCATTCTGGTAGAAGTTCTATGCAGATGATACTCCATTGTTCTAAGAAATTTCAGTATCAGCTACAAATGATATCTTATGCTGATATTAAAGGAATGACAATTTTATATTGGTACACACTATCGCTTTTATGCTGAGCTAACATAGGCTAGGCTAATGGTATTCTGTTTCCATTTATGTATTATTAAAGGGTCCAGTGCAGAAGTATTGAGCTCTTCTTGGTTCGGCCCCAGACTTGGTCTGCTGCTTCTGATTTCTGTAGATAAAGACTCGGCAGTTTTAAACAGCCTGAAAATTTTAAGGCAAAAAAACAAAAACAAAATAAACAAATACAAAACAAATACTAAAATAAATGTAAAAGTGTGAAATTTGCAAGAACTCGACTTTGTTCTCAAAACACTTTTTGTCTCATATTCTTGATTTTTTTGTGGTGAAATAAGGAATTCTGCAGAATTGCAGCTTTTTAGCCTGAAATTACAACTTTTTTTGGAAAAATATTGACTTTTGCAAAGTCATGTTGATATAAATTATAGCATTGTCGTAAGGTTGCAAATTTTATTCATTTGTAAATTTTGCAACTTAAGTTTTTATTGTCAAGTGAGGAATTTTGCAATATTGTGACTTTGTTGTAAATGAAAGCTAGTTTTTGTCTCAGATTTCTTCAAAACTGCATTTTATTGTAAAACTGTGAATTTATTTTGTTGTAAAAACAGGTTTTAAGCTTCAGGAAACCTTTGCACCCCTAAAATTATGTTTTTGCTTTAAAATTTTGACCTTTGCAAAAATCTGAACTTTTCTATACTTTTCTGAACTTTTTTATATTATATATATATATATATATATATATACACATATACATATATATAAATAATATAACTATAAGTCATGTTTTAATAAAAACTTGCTATTTTACAACAAGAATTTGTGATTAGAAGGCAAAAAGTTGCAATTTAAAATCTCAACTTTTTTACACACACACACACACACACACATATATATATATACACAGTGGAGGAAATAAGTATTTGATCCCCCGCTGATTTTGGCAGTTGTCATACTAAGAAATAAATGAACAGTCTCAGACTTCTATGGCAGCTTTATTTGAACAGTTATAAAAAGAATATTGAAAAACATTTTGAGAAAATTACGTGAAATGGAAAATAAAAATCAATTTGCAAGTCATTGAGGGAAATAAGTATTTGATCCCCTAGCAAAACATGATCTAATACTTGGTGGTAAAACCCTTGTTGGCAGCACAGCTGTCAGACGTTTCTTGTAGTTGCTTTCTAGGTTTGAACACATCAGGAGTAATTTTCGTCCACTCCTCTCTGCAGATCATCTCCAAATCCTGAAGGTTTTGAGGCTTGTGCTTGGAAACTGGCAGCTTCAGCTCTCTCCATAGATGTTTAATAGGGTTAAGGTCAGGAGACTGGCTAGGCCATTCCATGACCTTGATGTGCTTCTTATGGAGCCACTCCTTTGTTTCCTTGGCTGTATGTTTTGGGTCGTTGTCATGCTGGAAGACCATCCACGACCCATTTTCAATGTCCTTGTGGAGGCAAGGAGGTTGTCACCCATGATTCTGCGGTACATGGCCCCGTTCATCTTCCCATTGATGCGGTGAAGTCGACCTGTTCCCTTAGAAGAGCAACACCCCCAAAGCATAAGGCTTCCACTGCCATGCTTGACAGTAGGGATGGTGTTTTTGGGGTCATATTCAGCATTTCTCTTCCTCCAAACACGTCAAGTTGAGTTGAGGCCAAAGAGCTCAGTTTTAGTCTCACCTGACCACAGCACCTTCTCCCAGTCTCTTTCTGAGTCATTAATATGTTCGTTGTCAAACCTGAGTCGGGCCTGGACGTGAGCCTTCTTGAGCAGAGGGACCTTGGACCACTGCAGGATTTTAAACCATTGCGTCTCAGTGTATTACCAATAGTTTTCTTGGTGACTGTGGTCCCAGCTGCCTTGAGATCATTAACCAGCTCCTCCCGTGTAGTTCTGGGCTGATCTCTAACCTTTCTCATGATCACTGAGACCCCACCAGGTGATATCTTCCATGGAGCCCCCAGCCTAGGTTGATTAACAGTCAGGTTGTACTTCTTCTACTTCCAAATAATTGCACCATCAGCTGTCACCTTCTCATTCAGCTTCTTACTTGTGGTTTTGTAGCCCATTCCAGCCTTGTGGAGTTCAACAACTTTGTCCCTGACATCTTTTAACGGCTCTTTAGTCTTGCCCATGGTGGAGATGGTGGAGTATTACTGAGTCTGTGGGCAGATGGCTTTTTATACAGGTGACTATTTGGAACAGGTGTCTCTCATGCAGGTAATTACTTCAGTGAGATTAGGAGTATGCCAGTAGTCTGTGGGAACCAATATATATATATATATATATATATATATATATATATATATATATATATATATATATATATATATATATGTATGTATATGTATATATGTATATATATATATATCTATATATATATATATATGTATGTATATATATGTATATATATCTATATATATCATCTCTCTCTATATATATCTATATATATCTATATACACACATACCTGAGCCGCTAGGACACATACCTAGCGGCTCTCTTCTCCTCTCCTCAGTTAGTTGGGTTCGTGACGTCAGAACCGACTCCACCAGCATTAGTGGCCCTTCAGATCAGAAATGTTCTGGTTCATGCTCATATTCTTGTTCTTGAACTTCTTGAAGTCTGCTGGGTTAAAGAACCGTCCCTCCTTGTTCTGCTGCTGCACAACTTTAAAAGCATTTAGAAAACCACAGCCTCCTCACAAAGACCCATTCTACCTGCACCTATGGGCTCCCCATCACTCCAGTCACACACTGCCCCCAACCCCACCTTTTCTGTGGCTCCAGTCTTCCCACAATGCACCTCCGCTGTCCCGGGTTGGCCTGGTGTTTGCTCTCTGTGGTGAGTGGGGGGGAGGATATGTTGGGCATGGATGGAGGGTGATGGAGGAGGGACTGTGGGGTTATGTGGGGTGGGTGACAGGAACACGAGGACCTCAGCGTCCCTCTAAACCTGGAGCCTGGTCAGGGCGAGCAAACAGAAGGTGAGAGGGCCCATTGAGGGACTGGTTGGACCGCCTAGCGCAGGGGTGTCACATCCCAGTCCTCGAGGGCCGCTGTCCTACACATCTTAGATATTTTCCAGCTTCAGCACACCTGATTCTAATGAATGGATCACCATAGGCTTGTCATCCAGGTCCGCTCAGGTCCGTTAACGACCCGTACATTTGGATCAGGTGCGCTGAAGCAGGGAAACATCTAAAATATGCAGGACAGCGGCCCTCGAGGACTGGAGTTTGACACCCCTGACCTAGCGTAAAAAAGTCCTGGCTGCCGCCGTTATCTAATGAGGCTGCATTGTTGAGGGGGCGGTGACGTCTCAGGGACGCATTATCCTCTACTCACCCCAGTTCTCCCGTCTGAAACCTACATCACACAGTTCAAAGCTTTAAAAACCCCAAAACAACATGAAATTAAATAAACAATAGGTTGCTATTCATTTAGTAGCATGAAAGATGTTTGTAAAATATGCAGTTTTAAACTGTCAACTCCAAACTTGAAACTAGATATACAAAAACATATAAACACATGATTTCAAGCGGTAGTGGTCATTAGAGGAACTGCAGCCTCTAGTGATCATTAGAGGAACTGCAGCCTCTAGTGGTCGGTAGAGGAACTGCAGCCTCTAGTGGTCAGTAGAGGAACTGCAGTCTCTAGTGATCGTTAGAGGAACTGCAGCCTCTAGTGATCGTTAGAGGAACTACAGCCTCTAGTGGTCATTAGAGGAACTGCAGCCTCTAGTGATCATTAGAGGAACTGCAGGCTCTAGTGGTCGGTAGAGGAACTGCAGCCTCTAGTGATCAATAGAGGAACTGCAGCCTCTAGTGGTCGGTAGAGGAACTGCAGCCTCTAGTGGTCGGTAGAAAAACTGCAGCCTCTAGTGGTCGGTAGAGGAACTGCAGCCTCTAGTGGTCGGTAGAGGAACTGCAGCCTCTAGTGGTCGGTAGAAAAACTGCAGCCTCTAGTGGTCGGTAGAGGAACTGCAGCCTCTAGTGGTCGGTAGAAAAACTGCAGCCCCTAGTGGTCGGTAGGCTCTGCAGTCTCTAGTGGTCGGTAGAGGAACTGCAGCCCCTAGTGGTCGGTAGAGGAACTGCAGCCTCTAGTGATCATTAGAGGAACTGCAGCCTCTAGTGGTCGGTAGAGAAACTGCAGCCTCTAGTGGTCGGTAGAGGAACTGCAGCCCTTAGTGGTCGGTAGAGGAACTGCAGCCTCTAGTGATCATTAGAGGAACTGCAGCCTCTAGTGGTTAATAGAGGAACTGCAGCTTCTAATGGTCGGTAGAGGAACTGCAGCCTCTAGTGGTCGGTAGAAAAACTGCAGCCTCTAGTGGTCGGTAGAGGAACTGCAGCTTCTAATGGTCGGTAGAAAAACTGCAGCCTCTTGTGGTCGGTAGAGGAACTGCAGCTTCTAATGGTCGGTAGAGGAACTGCAGTCTCTAGTGGTCGGTAGAAGAACTGCAGCCTCTAGTGGTCGGTAGAGGAACTGCAGTCTCTAGTGGTCAGTAGAACAACTGCAGCCTCTAGTGGTCGGTAGAACAACTGCAGCCTCTAGTGGTCTGTAGAACAACTGCAGCCTCTAGTGGTCGGTAGAGGAACTGCAGCCTCTAGTGGTAGGTAGAGGAACTGCAGCTTCTAGTGGTCGGTAGAGGAACTGCAGCTCCTAATGGTCGGTAGAGGAACTGCAGCTTCTAATGGTCGGTAGAGGAACTGCAGTCTCTAGCGGTCGGTAGAGGAACTGCAGTCTCTAGCGGTTGGTAGAGGAACTGCAGCCTCTAGTGATCATTAGAGGAACTGCAGCCTCTAGTGGTCGGTAGAGGAACTGCAGCCTCTAGTGGTCTGTAGAGGAACTGCAGCCCCTAGTGGTCGGTAGAGGAACTGCAGCCTCTAGTGATCATTAGAGGAACTGCAGCCTCTAGTGGTCGGTAGAGGAACTGCAGCTTCTAATGGTCGGTAGAGGAACTGCAGCCTCTAATGGTCGGTAGAAAAACTGCAGCCTCTAGTAGTCGGTAGAGGAACTGCAGCCTCTAGTGGTCGGTAGAAAAACTGCAGCCTCTAGTGGTCGGTAGAGGAACTGCAGCTTCTAATGGTCGGTAGAAAAACTGCAGCCTCTAGTGGTCGGTAGAGGAACTGCAGCTTCTAATGGTCGGTAGAGGAACTGCAGTCTCTAGTGGTCGGTAGAAGAACTGCAGCCTCTAGTGGTCGGTAGAGGAACTGCAGTCTCTAGTGGTCAGTAGAACAACTGCAGCCTCTAGTGGTCGGTAGAACAACTGCAGCCTCTAGTGGTCGGTAGACGAACTGCAGCCTCTAGTGGTAGGTAGAGGAACTGCAGCTTCTAGTGGTCGGTAGAGGAACTGCAGCTTCTAATGGTCGGTAGAGGAACTGCAGTCTCTAGTGGTCGGTAGAAGAACTGCAGCCACTAGTGGTCGGTAGAACAACTGCAGCCTCTAGTGGTCGGTAGAGGCTGCAGTTCCTCTACTGACCACTAGAGGCTGCAGTTCCTTTACTGTTACTCATTAAACGACTACATTTATCTTGATAAACCCTTCTGGATGTGAACAAGAGATGCGTCTCCTCGGCAACACTAACGCGGTTCTTTTGATGTTATAATCAGAACTTTTTAGAGCCATATGCAGCTCTGTAGAAAAATGAGTTTATTTTAGATGTAAAGACAGAAATGAAACTGAGTGGCCCTGTAGGTGTATTAAATCAAGCCCCGTGACTGTGCCCCCCCCCCCCCCCCCCCCCCCCAGCCCCCCCCCCCCAGCCCCTGAAAGCGCCCCACTGATGCAGCTCCATGAAGCTGGGCCCATTAAGCTGCAGACTGGGATTAAAGCCTATAAAAGTCTGTTTCCATGTTGGCTGTGATAAGAATAGCTCGCGGCCTCGCGGCCACAGATGCCTTTTCACGGCGGCCCGAGTGGATGTGGAGCGGCTGCTGTTTTCTCTCTGCGGTCGCGGCAGCGAGCTGGACGCCATAAATCAGACCGAAACATTCACTCGGTTTTCCTTTCAAGGTATCCGGGTCCACGGGGGTTTCTGCAGGAGCGGCTCGCGCACCACAAACCGCGGGCTGCGCAAACACCTTTGCGAGGTGGAGCGCGTCCCTCTGAGCCGAACCTTCCGCTCAGGAGACCCGGAGACCAGATCCAGGAGACCCGGCGACCAGATCCAGGAGACCCGGGGACCAGATCCAGGAGACCCGGGGACTAGATCCAGGAGACCCGGCAACCAGATCCAGGAGACCCGGGGACCAGATCCAGGAGACCCGGGGACTAGATCCAGGAGACCCGGGGACCAGATCCAGGAGACCCGGTGACCAGATCCAGGAGACCCGGGGACGGGTCTGGGACTAGATCCAGGAGACCCGGCGACCAGATCCAGGAGACCCGGGGACCAGATCCAGGAGACCCGGGGACTAGATCCAGGAGACCCGGGGACTTGATCCAGGAGACCCAGGGACCAGATCCAGGAGACCCAGGGACCAGATCCAGGAGACCTGGGGACCAGATCCAGGAGACCCAGGGGACCAGATCCAGGAGACCCGGGGACTAGATCCAGGAGACCCAGGTACCAGATCCAGGAGACCCAGGGACCAGATCCAGGAGAGCCCAGGGGACGGGTCTGGGACTAGATCCAGGAGACCCTGGGACCAGATCCAGGAAACCCGGGGACTAGATCCAGGAGACCCAGGGACTAGATCCAGGAGACCCGGGGACCAGATCCAGGAGACCCAGGGACCAGATCCAGGAGACCCAGGGACTAGATCCAGGAGACCCGAGGACGGGTCTGAGACTAGACCCAGGAGACCCGGGGACCAGATCCAGGAGACCCGGGTACTTGATCCAGGAGACCCTGGGACGGGTCTGGGACTAGATCCAGGAGACCCAGGGACCAGATCCAGGAGACCCGGGGACGGGTCTGGGACCAGATCCATGAGACCCGGGGACGGCGCTGGGACCAGATCCAGAAGACCTGAGGACTTGATCCAGGAGACCTGGGGACTAGATCCAGGAGACCCAGGGACAGGATCCAGGAGACCCGGGGACTAGATCCAGAAGACCCAAGGACCAGATCCAGGAGACCCGGGGACTAGATCCAGGAGACCCAGGGACCAGATCCAGGAGACCCGGGGACTAGATCCAGGAGACCCAAGGACCAGATCCAGGAGACCCGGGGACTAGATCCAGGAGACCCAGGGACCAGATCCAGGAGACCCAGGGACGGGTCTGGGACCAGATCCAGGAGACTCGGGGACTAGATCCAGGAGACCCGGCGACCAGATCCAGGAGACCCGGCGACCAGATCCAGGAGACCCGGGGACCAGATCCAGGAGACCCGGGGACCAGATCCAGGAGACCCGGGGACTAGATCCAGGAGACCCGAGGACGGGTCTGAGACTAGATCCAGGAGACCCGGGGACCAGATCCAGGAGACCCGGGGACTAGATCCAGGAGACCCGGGGACGGGTCTGGGGCTAGATCCAGCAGACCCGGGGTTTAGATCCAGGAGACCCAGGGACGGGTCTGGGACTAGATCCAGGAGACCCGGGGACCAGATCTAGGAGACCCGGGGACCAGATCCAGGAGACCCGGGGACCAGATCCAGGAGACCCAGGGACCAGATCCAGGAGACCCAGGGACCAGATCTGGGACCAGATCCAGGAGACCCAGGGACTAGATCCAGGAGACCCGGGGATGGGTCTGGGACTAGATCCAGAAGACCCGGGGTCTAGATCCAGGAGACCCAGGGACCAGATCCAGGAGACCCGGGGACGGGTCTGGGATCAGATCCAGGAGACCCGGGGACTAGATCCAGGAGACCCGGGGACTAGATCCAGGAGACCCAGGGACAGGATCCAGGAGACCCGGGGACTAGATCCAGGAGACCCAAGGACCAGATCCAGGAGACCCGGGGACTAGATCCAGGAGATCCAGGGATGGGTCTGGGACCAGATCCAGGAGACCCGGGACTAGATCCAGGAGACCCAAGGATCCAGGAGACCCGGGACCAGGATCCAGGAGACCCGGGGACCAGATCCAGGAGACCCGGGGACTAGATCCAGGAGACCCGAGGACGGGTCTGAGACTAGATCCAGGAGACCCGGGGACCAGATCCAGGAGACCCGGGGACTAGATCCAGGAGACCCGGGGACGGGTCTGGGGCTAGATCCAGCAGACCCGGGGTTTAGATCCAGGAGACCCAGGGACGGGTCTGGGACTAGATCCAGGAGACCCGGGACCAGATCTAGGAGACCCGGGGACCAGATCCAGGAGACC
This sequence comes from Hirundichthys speculiger, assembly GCA_018398805.1. Classification (NCBI taxonomy): domain Eukaryota; kingdom Metazoa; phylum Chordata; class Actinopteri; order Beloniformes; family Exocoetidae; genus Hirundichthys; species Hirundichthys speculiger. Next base: position 92,144 of record JAGFBZ010002858.1, read on the forward strand.
CGGGGACCAGATCCAGGAGACCCAGGGACCAGATCCAGGAGACCCAGGGACCAGATCTGGGACCAGATCCAGGAGACCCAGGGACTAGATCCAGGAGACCCGGGGATGGGTCTGGGACTAGATCCAGAAGACCCGGGGTCTAGATCCAGGAGACCCAGGGACCAGATCCAGGAGACCCGGGGACGGGTCTGGGATCAGATCCAGGAGACCCGGGGACTAGATCCAGGAGACCCGGGGACTAGATCCAGGAGACCCAGGGACAGGATCCAGGAGACCCGGGGACTAGATCCAGGAGACCCAAGGACCAGATCCAGGAGACCCGGGGACTAGATCCAGGAGATCCAGGGATGGGTCTGGGACCAGATCCAGCAGACCCGGGGACTAGATCCAGGAGACCCAAGGACCAGATCCAGGAGACCCGGGGACTAGATCCAGGAGACCCAAGGATCAGATCCAGGAGACCCAGGGACCAGATCCAGGAGACCCAGGGACCAGATCTGGGACCAGATCCAGGAGACCCAGGGACTAGATCCAGGAGACCCGGAGATGGGTCTGGGACTAGATCCAGGAGACCCGGGGTCTAGATCCAGGAGACCCAGGGACCAGATCCAGGAGACCCGGGGACGGGTCTGGGATCAGATCCAGGAGACCCGGGGACTAGATCCAGGAGACCCGGGGACTAGATCCAGAAGACCCAGGGACCAGATCCAGGAGACCCAGGGATGGGTCTGGGACCAGATCCAGGAGACCCGGGGACTAGATCCAGGAGACCCAAGGACCAGATCCAGGAGACCTGGGGACTAGATCCAGGAGACCCAAGGATCAGATCCAGGAGACCCGGGGACTAGATCCAGGAGACCCAGGGACCAGATCCAGGAGACCCGGGGACTAGATCCAGGAGACCCAGGGACGGGTCTGGGAACAGATCCAGGAGATCACAGTTATAAGGCGGGAGAAATGAGTGGACACTTGTTGGATGAAATGATAAATCCATGACGCAGCTAATTAACGGTGACAGTCCTCCTTCCCCCCCCCCCCCGAACAGACGCGTCTGTGCAGCAGCGCCCAGGAAAAGCGGATAAAACTCAACTATGACGACGGAGGGAAAAAAGGGGGAAAAACTGTATAATTAAGGCTTCAACACGAGTAAAGTGCACTATTTTTACACGCGTGCACTGCGAAAACAAACCCAAAAGTAAGAGGGAATAGTAAAAGACTGTCTGCTCGGGCCCGCCGGGAATGTCGGGACAGAGGCGGCTCGTTTCACCTGAAGCAGAGCCGTTCCGGGCTACATGCGGACTACACAGCTGCAGAGAGCCGCTGCGGCCACCAGGGGGCTCCAGAGCGACAAGGTCAGCCCCGATATACGAGTTCTGAGGAAAATAAGGAAAACCTGGATTCATGACAAATAAATCTACCTGTAAATAAAGACATTTAAGGTCTAGGTGTGATGGATTTAAATCTAAATCTGTATTTCTATCTACAGAATGTTCTGGAACATTGGTGATTTTATAAGTAGAGATGCACTGATGTTCAATATGAATATAAGGAATGTTGAAATCTGATATTAATATCAGATATCAGGGATATTAGTATTCATTATTAGGATATTAATACCTTATATTCATTTTTGGGATATTGATATTCGTTATTAATATGGAATATTGGAGAGTTTGATATCCAATATTGATTTTAGATGTCGTGGATATCAATATCCAATGTTAATATCGACTATTAGGAAAATAAGTCTACAATATTCCCATTTGGTATTGGGGATAGTGGTATATAGTATCAGATATCCAATAATAATATCAGATATTGAGAGTATTGATATCCCAATATCATTTATTAATACTGGACATTAAGGACACCTTGTACTAATATATTAATATATAATTTGCCAGATATACCCAATGTTAATACATTAATAATCTGTGAATTCAAATTAATACATGCATATTAGATATGAGGGATTTTAATATACATTATGTATATTAGGTATTTGGAATATCATCATCCAATATTATTGAATATTTGGATTTCAATATCCAGTATTTATATTGGAAATTAGACCTGATATGGTCAGAACTGGAGATCATATCTGGATCAGAACCACAAGGCCCATCTAGTCCCAAATCATCTGTGAGCAGCAGACAGGGAAAAGTATGTGAACCCCTTCCAATTCATTTATTTATGGCATTGATTTGCCAAAAAATGTGATCTGATCTTCTTATACGTTACAATAACAGCAAAACAGTAAACTCCCAGGACTCCTCACATCTGTGCCTGTCTGTGGTCTGTGGTCCTAAAACGGGACGGGTTGAGTCACTGTTAAAGACCCTAAAACCACGGCCCCTCCATTAGATCTCACCCATTTATGCTAAATGTCTTCTAGTTATTCATCCTTCTGAATTTATCAGCATCACTTCCCTCCAAATGTAAATATTTTAAGAATATATTTCTAGACGAGTCATAAATGGAATCAATTCTGTTTCTGTGACATAAAGTCACAATTTTGAGTGAAACAGTTTTGCAAAAACTTGAGATTTTGACAATATAAATTTGTAATATGATGAAATTCACAATTTTATGTCAAAAATTCAAGATTTGGTGATAGAAAGTTGTAATTTTATGTCAAAAGGTTGCCGTCTTTGATAGCTTATTTTACTACGTGAAGTTGTCATATTCGGTTAAAAAGTCCCTTTATTTCAAATTCACAATTATAAAACACACATTTGTGATTTTAGCACACGAAGCCGTAATTTTATGTCAGAAAATTATCTTGGAAAAATCGGTATTTTATAAGAAAAAGATGTTATGTTAAAAAGTCTTGTATTGTGAAATGTGTAATTTTTACAACAAATTGTCATGATTATAGAACAAGTCGCAATATTGCAACATTTGTAATCTTACAGCAACATGTTTTTCATTTAAGGACAAAAGGTTTGAAGTATATGGATTAAACGTCACAATATCTTTGAAGAAAAGTGTCTATCATTAAAATAACTAACTGTAATTAAAGCGAACAGAAATGTAAATATAATATAATATAATATAATATATATAATATATAATATAATATAATATAATATAATATAATATAGCCCGTCTCAGTTTTCTTTAGCCTCTTAATTTAGATTCATTTGCAAAGAATTGGAAAAAAAAAAAGGTCATTTGTGGTGTCGCGCGCAGCCAGGTGACAGCTCCAGACGGGAGCGCGCGCCTTCATTCCCCCCACGTGGGTCTGTGGACATAAACGCAGTCGCTGGGGAGGAAGCCCGCGGTCACCAGAGCCAGATATAAATACTTTATTCCCGGGGAAATTGGGAGTCAAATAAATTCCGCGCGGGGCCACATCAGTGACGACGTCGTAAAAAAGCTTCGACAGTCCAAAAGGCGACTGTTAACTGTGACCAGCGGGGCTAAAAACGGTAAACACGGGCGCATTTGACCCGAGCTCTGACCAAAGACGACTTTTTTGGCTGTTTTTCCACCAAAAACATGATATAAAAACAGAGGACGCAGTGTTTTAATTAAGCGCGACCGCTTTTCTGGGCTGCGCGCTTTTACGCACGAACAGCGCACACTGCGCTGCGGTGCCGCACAGCGGACTCACACTCCACTGTGTCAACAAGAGTTGAAGAATTGACTGGAGACAGACAGGCTGCTTTTATAATCCAAAGAAACAAAAAAAAATCCAGTCAAACTGTCACGAATAGAGATTTGAGTCAGAGCCATGAAGGAAACTGCTGTTAAAACACTCAAAGCTGTAAAGTTTTAAAGCCTCTGCTGAGCGAGGAGTCTCAAGACAACAAAAATGCGGAACAGATAACAACGTCCACGCGTGTCAAGAGCGAGCAAAGTGCACGAGAGCGGCGGGGAGCCGTCCTGAGGTTACCTGCGTCATCATGCGGTCTGCACCTGTGTTCTCCTCATCCTTGAAGATGATGTCGGGGTTGTAGTTGGGGGTCAGCTCCTTGAAGCGCTCGGAGCTGCGGGTGATCTTGCCCTCGTACCTCCCGCTGGCCCCCAGCGTCTTCTCGGCCACGTTGGGGCTGAACTGCTTGTAGGCGAGCGGCGCCAGCTTCCGCGGGGAGCGCCTCTTGCCGTAGCCTCTCCCCGGCCCGCAGCCCTCGCTGGGCGGCGACAGGAGGAAGGCGCAGCCGGCGAGCAGCGTCACCAGCGTCGGGAGCAGCAGCATTCCGCCCGCGGGGCCGGTGGGAGGCGTGACAGCCCCCCGGCGGGAGGCCGGAATGTCACTGCTGTGTTTTGTTTTGAGGTGTCCCCCCTCGGCTCGCGCGGGTTCCCCCTCTCTGTGTCAGCCTCTGACCGGGGGAGCAGGAGTCGCCATTCCCGGCGCGTAAAAGTAGCCAACCTGTCCTCTGCGAGCGCACGCGGAGGACAGGGGCATAAATAGGCAAGGTGAGTTTATCTTGGCAGGAAGTTTCAAAGCCCCCTCCGTGTCGGAGCTGTGAGAAACGACGCGGTGCGTGCGTGGGCCGGCCAGAGGATGTCCCGCAGCGGGAATGTCACAGATCCGTCTGCGGAGCAGATGAGGTGCAGCGGGAGGAGGAGAAGACCGCGCCCTGCTGGACCTGCCCTCCCCGCCGTCCTCCCTCCCCCCGGGGTGGCACGGGCCTCAGCTGATGACTGGCACCCAGTCCTTTTGGACCCGCGTGAGCCGGAGCGCCTCAAAGGCCTGCGTGCAGTTCCTCTGCTGGCCACTAGGGGCTCCAGGAGAGACGATCATGTTGAAGTGTCCAAAACAATTTGGTTTTTCTGTTATTTCTTTTTTCTTTTTTAATTAAGTATGTTTGTTTCTGCAGTAAAGTTACATTTGAACATGGAGGTTAATGAAAACTGACTCAGTGTTGGAGCCAGACCCTAGTGGTCAGTAGAGGAACTGCAACAAAGTCTGCTTCAGGATTCAACTCCTGGGGAAGTTCATACATTTGTGTATTGAGTTAATATGAGTTAATGTTCTGAAATCACACATTTTTGTTGCAACATGGTGAATTTTTCCCCACTGGGACTTTTTCTGTTGAAAAAAGTGGATGTGTCTCTTTAAATCTCAAACTCATGTAAAGCCAAATAAATAAAAATAAAAAACTTGGCCTCTAAAGCTGACGGATTGCATTAAGTCTTCACTTTGATGGAATCGTCTAGAAATAACTGGTTAATGGATTCAAACCCTTCATTCTGTTGGTTGGAACTTTAAAACCCCTCAGTAGGGAACCAGGGCCGGATGTAGCCCCTCGGTGACCTCACACATCCATACTGAACTCTGTCTTCAAATCAATCTTGTGCAAATAGTGTGATAAACCAAAATCAAAGCTGAGAAAAGATCTGGTGATCTAGAAAAGGTCTAGTTTTTACCAACATGACCCCCAAAACCAGATCTGCAGATCCACGGAGCCGTCCGTCACGCTGCAGTCCCCAAACGTATAAACCCCAGACCTTTCTGTGGAAATACAGTTTCCTTCAGCGTTTCATCTGACGCAAAAAACCACAGAAAAATGAGGCAACTTAACCAACTTATGAATAAAAAAAAAAGACCTTTCCTGTGCTTTTGCTAATAAAATTTAAAGTTGCAGTGTTTCGTTGCAGACAACAGCCTGATGTTCCCTCTCTCTCAGGAGCGCTTGTATATCACATGTTTGAATTCTTATTTTTTATACAAAACTAAATCTATGTTGTGAAATATAAAGACGTCGTAAATAAAGTTGCTTAAAAATGTGGTTTAAATCCAGCGACAGCCAAGACGTACATGTGACAACCAGTCAGCTGGTTGTAGAACTAAAGATAATTCTTCTACTGATAATTTTTTTTAACAAAGGCATCAACTTATAAACATTTATAACTTTTTATCAGAGCACATAATTAATGACGTGATGCTAACGCAGCACTCGTGTATTTTTATCTGGAGAACAGCTACGTTTGTCCACTAGAGGGCAGATTAGAGCTGTAAACTGAAAACATCGTTCTCAGGAGCAGCGACTGCGATGAGAACGTTTAAAAAGTCTGCCCCCTGCAGGCGACGGACTGAACTGCAGCGTGTCGCAAGCAGTGTTCGGTTAGTTCACGTGAACGGGAATATCAACAGTAAACATGCTGCGCTCTGATTGGTCCGAGAGTCAGTGGCAATAAAAAGACAAAATGCTTCATCTCTTGAGTTTTTTTTTTAAACGACAGAAACAAATGTTTGGTTGAACATATTCCAACAGAAAAGCAGCGTGAGCCGGAATGAAGCCACGTTTCAGTGTCGTTTGTCTCACAGAAACACTAGAAAGGCTTCAGAGCCGCTCAGACTAACTTCAATAGCATTCCCCAGACGCTGCAACACCTTGAGTCAACATCGCACTGTGATCTGAAAAGACGAGAGGAGCTTCAAAAAGTTAATAAAAGCTCCAACAAGCATCTCTGAGATGAGACAGAGAGAAAATCACCTGAAATGATCCTGTTAAACTTCTTAACTCCCGTTTAAGAATCAAGAGCAAAACCAGCCGATAAAAGGACATTTCAATCTTTAATTCAAAGTCGGTTTCACTTAAAAACTGCATTAAAGTCAATTGTTAATTAAAACACACAAACAACAGCAAAAAATATAATAATAATCTAAGAAGCATTCTGGTCTGTTGTTGATATTCCAGAGCCTTGATTAAGACATGATGATCAGAAACTCATTAAAAACACGTATTTGTTCAGTTTTGATCTGAAATCTAAATATCTAAAAGCTGTTGGACCAACACCGTCCTTCAGAATAAAAGTTTAAAACACAGAGTGGTTTAAAACAGTTTCCTGTTCTCTGAACAGGTTTCTGCAGGGTGAGCGTCCTACTGTTGGCTTCATCTGAACAGTCCTACTTTCTTCTTCTTTGGTTTGGAGGACGGTCGCCGCGCAGGGACCGACGGGATGGGTAGAAGCTGCAGACGACAAGAACACGCTTTAGTCACTTCGTTCAGTTTCTCTGGACCTCACTTCCTGTCGCAGACCAAACATTTCTCACGGATCGACCAAGGTTCAGTTTTACATCTACGTTGGTGTTTGTTTCAGATTTAGCTCATAAAGCTAAAGTACTTTTTTTGTTATAAAATATCAACTTTTGCAAAATCACAACTTTATGATGTAAAACTGCAAATTTAATAGAACCAATTGCAATTTTTGTAATAAAATGACAAATCTTTTCCAAATCTGAACTTTTTTTTACACAAAATCTGGCTGATCTACATTATCCTGAATGCTCTACAGTCGCCTGGCTGCTCTAGGGTCTCCTGGCTGCTCTAGGGTTGCCTGGCTGCTCTAGGGTCGCCTGGCTGCTCTAGGGTCGCCTGGCTGCTCTAGGGTCGCCTGGCTGCTCTAGGGTCGCCTGGCTGCTCTACGGTTTTATGGCTGACCTACGTTATCCTGGCTGCTCTACAGTCTCCTGGCTGCTCTACGTTATCCTGGCTGCTCTAAGGTCTCCTGGCTGCTCTAGGGTCTCCTGGCTGCTCTACAGTCCCCTGGTTGCTCTACATTATCCTGGCTGCTCTACATTATCCTGGCTGATCTACAGTCTCCTAGCTGCTCTACATTTTCCTGGCTGCTCTACAGTCTCCTGGCTGCTCTACAGTCTCCTGGCTTCTCTACGTTATCCTGGCTGCTTTACAGTATCCTGGCTGCTCTACAGTCTCTTGGCTGCTCTACAGTCTCCTGGCTGCTCTACAGTCTCCTGGCTGCTCTACAGTCTCCTGGCTGCTCTACGTTATCCTGGCTGCTCTGCAGTCCCCTGGCTTCTCTACGTTATCCTGGCTGCTCTACGTTATCCTGGCTGCTCTGCATTCTCCTGGCTGCTCTACGTTATTAAGGCTGCTCTGCAGTCTCCTGGCTGCTCTACATTATCCTGGCTGCTCTACAGTCTCCTGGCTGCTCCACATTATCCTAGCTGCTCTACAGTCTCCTGGCTGCTCTACAGTCCCCTTGGCTGCTCTACATTATCCTGGCTGCTTTACATTATCCTGGCTGCTCTACGTTATCCAGACTGCTCTACAGTCTCCTGGCTGCTCTACAGTCTCCCGGCTGCTACTGCTCTACAGCCTCCTGGCTGCTCTACATTATCCTTGCTGCTCTACAATCTCCTGGCTGCTCTACATTATCCTGGCTGCTCTACAGTCTCCTGGCTGCTCTACAGTCTCCTGGCTGCTCTACGTTATCCTGGCTGCTCTAGGGTCTCCTGCCTGCTCTATGGTTTTATAGCTTACCTACATTATCCTGAATGCGCTACAGTCTCCTGGCTGCTCTACAGTCTCCTGGCTGCTCTACATTATCCTGGCTGCTCTACAGTCTCCTGGCTGCTATACATTATCCTGGCTACTCTGCGGTTCCTGGCTGCTATACATTATCCTGGCTGCTCTACGGTTTTATGGCTGATCTACATTATCCTGGCTGCTCTGCAGTCCCCTGGATGCTCTACATTATCCTGGCTGCTCTGTGTTATCCTGGCTGCTCTACAGCCTCCTGGCTGCTCTACATTATCCTTGCTGCTCTACAATCTCCTGGCTGCTCTACATTATCCTGGCTGCTCTACAGTCTCCTGGCTGCTCTACAGTCTCCTGGCTGCTCTACGTTATCCTGGCTGCTCTAGGGTCTCCTGCCTGCTCTATGGTTTTATAGCTTACCTACATTATCCTGAATGCGCTACAGTCTCCTGGCTGCTCTACAGTCTCCTGGCTGCTCTACATTATCCTGGCTGCTCTACAGTCTCCTGGCTGCTATACATTATCCTGGCTACTCTGCGGTTCCTGGCTGCTATACATTATCCTGGCTGCTCTACGGTTTTATGGCTGATCTACATTATCCTGGCTGCTCTGCAGTCCCCTGGATGCTCTACATTATCCTGGCTGCTCTGCAGTCCCCTGGATGCTCCACAGTCTCCTGGCTCCTCAACATTATCCTGGCTGCTATGCGGTCCCCTGGCTGCTCTAGGGTCTCCTGGCTGCTCAACGGTTTTATGGCTGACCTACATTATCCTGGCTGCTCTACAGTCTCCTGGCTGCTCTACATTATCCTGGCTGCTCTGCAGTCCCCTGGCTGCTCTACATTATCCTGGCTGCTCTACAGTCTCCTGGATGTTCTACGTTATCCTGGCTGCTCTAGGGTCTCCTGGCTGCTCTACGGTTTTATGGCTGATCTACATTATCCTGGCTGCTCTACAGTCCCTTGGCTGCTCTACATTATCCTGGCTGCTCTACAGTCTCCTGGCTGCTCTACAGTCCCCTGGCTGCTCTACATTATCCTGGCTGCTCAACAGTCCTCTGGCTGCTGTACATTATCCTGGCTGCTCTACGGTTTTATGGCTCATCTACATTATCCTGGCTGCTATGCGGTCTCCTGGCTGCTCTACGGTTTTCTCACAGATCTACAGTCTCTTGGCTGCTCTGCTGTCCCCTGGCTGCTCTACATTATCCTGGCTGCTCAACAGTCCCCTGGCTGCTGTACATTATCCTGGCTGCTCTACGGTTTTATAGCTCATCTACATTATCCTGGCTGCTATGCGGTCTCCTGGCTGCTCTACGGTTTTCTCACAGATCTACAGTCTCTTGGCTGCTCTGCTGTCCCCTGGCTGCTCAATGGTTTTCTGGTCGATCTACATTATCCTGGCTGCTCTGTAGTCCCCTGGCTGCTCTACAGTTTTCTGGCTGATCGACATTATCCTAGCTGCTCTATGGTCTCCTGGCTGCTCTACGGTTGTCTGGCTGATCTACATTATCCCGGCTGCTCTAGTCTCCTGGCGGGTCTACATTATCCTGGCTGCTCAACGTTATCCTGGCTGCTGTACATTATCCTGGCTGCTCTACAGTCTCCTGGTTGCTCTACATGATCCTGGCTGCTCTATGGTCTCCTGACTGCTCTACAGTTTTATAAGGATAATCTACATTATGCTGGCTGCTCCACAGTCTCCTGGTTGCTCTACATTATCCCGGCTGCTCTAGGGTCTCCTGGCTTCTATACGGTTGGACTACTGAATGTGAGGTCTCTTGGCTCTAAGTCTCTGTTAATCAATGATCTTATTACTGAGACTCGTTGCGATGTCTTCTGCTTATCAGAAACATGGCTACAAGAGGGAGAGTATGTGAGCTTAAATAAGGCTACGCCACCAGGTTATAATAATTATCATATTCCCCGGAGTACGGGTCGAGGTGGAGGAGTACTGTCTACAACTCCAGCCTGCAAGTAAAAACAAAACCCAAATGTAATTATAATACATTCGAAAGCCTCACGCTTAGTCTAACTTTTCCAAATTGGAGGTCAGAAAAGTCAGTCTTGTTGGTAGTGGTGTACCAACCACCTGCTGGTGCTTATCTGGAGTTTATGTCTGAGTTCTCTGATTTTTTAGCTGGTTTGGTGCTCAGCTCAGACAAAGTCATCATAGTGGGTGACTTTAACATCCACATGGATGTTGACAGTGACAGCTTTAAATTAGCCTTTACATCTCTCTTAGATTCATTTGGCGTCTCACAAAAAGTGAAAGAACCGACTCACTGCTTTAATCATATCCTGGATCTGGTTCTCACCTATGGTATAGATACTCATCACTTGTTAGTGTCGCCGCTGAATTCTCTTCTCTCGGACCACTTTTTAGTTACATTTGAGTTCAGCATTTGTGGCATTAAAACAGGAAATGAAACGTGTCATTACAGCAGATGTCTTTCTGAAGATGCTGTGAATAATTTTAAGGAGGTCATTCTCTCTCATCTCCCTATGGTGGAATATGATAGAATAGCTGAGGGCACCGACCTGAATCTTACTCCGGCAGACATTGATTACCTTGTTAACAATACTGCCGATATGTTACATTCAGCCCTGGATGTGGTCCCTCCTCTAATGAAGAGGGTTTCTTATCTTAGGAGCTCAGCTCCCTGGTATAATTCACATATTCGCATGCTGAAGCAGAATGCACGTAAAATGGAAAGGAGGTGGTACTCCTGTAAATCTGCGGACTCCCATCGTGCCTGGAGAGATAGTTTAATAGTCTACAAAAGAGCCCTACGCAGAGCTAGAACATCTTATTATTCTTCGCTAATAGAAGAAAACAAACATAACCCACGTTTTCTGTTCAGCACTGTAGCCAGGCTGACAAAGAGTCACAACTCTGTTGGTCCATGCATTCCTGCTACTCTTAGAAGTGAAGACTTTATGAGCTTTTTTAGTGGGAAAATAATCAAAATTAGAGATGAGATCGGCCAGGCCCAGCTGTCGGCGGCTGTGACCATCCCTTCAGCTTCGTTGATTTCTTCCGTTTCTGATTTGACTCTGGACTGTTTTTCTCCTGTGGGCCTCAGTGATTTGACCTCAACTATCAGTAAAGCTAAACCATCTACATGTCTGTTGGATCCCATCCCAACTCGACTGTTCAAGGATGTTATGTCCTCTATTGGTATATCAATTTTGGATCAGATTAATCTATCCTTACAATTAGGATATGTGCCACAGGTTTTTAAAGTTGCAGTCATTAAACCTTTGCTCAAGAAACCATCCCTTGACCCGGACATCTTGGCAAACTATAGACCAATATCCAACCTTCCATTTATCTCTAAAAATTCTGGAAAAAATAGTTGCTAGCCAGTTAGGAGAACACCTGCATAGAAATGATCTATTTGAGGTCTTTCAGTCAGGGTTTAGAACTCATCATAGCACAGAAACTGCACTGATTAGAGTCTCCAACAACCTCCTCATGGCCTCAGACAATGGATTAGTTTCTGTCCTTGTTCTGCTGGACCTCAGTGCTGCTTTTGATACCATTGATCACGGCCTTTTGCTGCATAGATTAGAGCACACTGTTGGAATTAAAGGGACAGCATTAGGCTGGTTTAAGTCATACTTATCTGACAGGTTCCAGTTCGTCCATGTTAATGACGTTTCTTCTACACGGACTAGGGTCTGCTATGGCGTCCCACAGGGTTCAGTTCTGGGACCAATCCTTTTCACTTTATACATGTTGCCCTTGGGAAAAATTATCCAGAGCCATGGCATAAACTTTCATTGCTACGCTGATGATACGCAGCTGTACTTATCTATGAAACCAGAGGAAACAAAACCTTTGGCTAAACTTCAAGGGTGTCTTAATGACATTAAGTCCTGGATGTCCTCTAACTTTTTGCTTCTAAACTCGGATAAAACAGAGGTTATTGTCTTTGGTCCCAAACACCTGAGGAATGGATTGACTGGGTTTACGCTGGCTTCCAGCACAGTTGTGAAAAACCTTGGAGTCATTTTTGATCAGGATATGTCATTTAAGCAGCATATTAATCAGGTTTGCAAGACTGCCTTTTTTCATCTCCGAAATATTGCCAAGATTAGGAGCATCCTCTCCCAGGGTGATGCCGAAAAATTAATCCACGCGTTTGTTAGCTCTAGACTGGATTACTGTAATGTGTTGTTAGCAGGATGTCCGAAAAGCTCGCTAAATAGCCTTCAATTGATCCAGAACGCAGCAGCGAGGGTGCTGACAGGAATCCGCAAGCGAGATCACATCTCTCCCGTGTTAGCCTCCCTCCATTGGCTTCCCGTGAAATTTAGAATTGAGTTTAAAATTCTGCTTCTCACATATAAGGCCCTTAATGGCCTAGCTCCGCGCTATTTACAAGACTTGATAGCATGTTATGCTCCTAATAGAGCTCTCCGCTCTCAGAGTGCAGGATTACTCGTCATTCCTAGAATATCTAAAAGTAGGTTTGGAGGACGGGCCTTCTGCTACCAGGCACCTTTTTTATGGAACCAGCTACCAGTTTGGGTTCAGGAGGCTGATACCATCTCCATTTTTAAATCTAAATTGAAAACATTTCTGTTCAGTAAAGCCTACAATTAGTCTAAACTATAGTGTGTAGGGGCTAATAGTTATAACTATAGTTGTAGTAGTAAGACTTGAGTAGCTCGTCTTAATCACAGCTTCATCATAGTTATGCTGCTATAGGCCTACGCTACAGGGGGACACCAACATGATCTGCTGAGTGGTGTCTTCACTGCTCTTCTCCTTTTTCTTCCCTTTCTTCCTCCCTTCCTCCTCCTCCAGCTCATTTATAATTATTTGGGAGCACCCTGTTACTGAAACTGTGCTCCATTTTCTTTGCTTTCTTTCCTGTGTTTGTTGTGTGCTGGTTCTGCCCCCCTTTTCTTTCTGTGTATTTGCAGGCCAGAGTTTCCTGGGTTTCATGCTGACTTGCAGTTCCATCCTCTGTCCATCCCGGGGTTCTCCTCCACTTGTGTTTGGGTGCCGACTGGCGTGGTGATCGGCGACCTGGTCCTCTGGCCATCTCATCCCAGTGCTGCTGCCTCCATCTGTTTATGTTTATATATCGCATCCTTTTGCTTGAAATCCTACCCTTCTCTTTTCTTAAACCCAAACCCCCTCCTCCCCCTTTTCTCGCACACACCTCACCTGCAACCGCCACACGTACATAACAGGGGAACTTTGAGTCCTGTTGCATTCACCAGACTCTCATGGGCCTTCCATAGCCTGTTGCATTCACCTTACTCTCAGGGTTTGTTACACCCCACCCGCACATTATTGATACTCAAGAGCCTATCATGACTCATTATGCTGACCACACGCCCAAGGGCCCTCCATAGCCCGTTTGCATTCACCCTACAACAATTCCACTACTTCTTTATTATTATTTTTTACTTTTTCTGTGCTCTCCTCTCTCTGTCCTACATCCTCTTTCTGTCCTCCATCTTCTCTCTGTCCTACATCCTCTCTCTGTCCTGTCTCCCCTCTTTTCTTTCTCTGCCCGGCTGGCCTTCGGGAGGAAGGTCCCCCCATATGAGCCAGGTCCTGCTCAAGGTTTCTTCCTCTTAAAGTGGAGTTTTTCCTTGCCACTGTTTGGTATAAAGGTTTTTTTTCTCCCTACGTGGGAGTTTTTTTTACCTGCCATTATCATTGATTGGATTTAATGATATACAGGTAAAAGCCAGTAAATTAGAATATTTTGAAAAACTTGATTTATTTCAGTAATTGCAGTCAAAAGGTGTAACTTGTACATTATATGTATTCATTGCACACAGACTGATGCATTCAAATGTTTATTACATTTAATTTTTGATGATTAGAAGTGGCAATAAATGAAAATCCAAAATTCCGTGTTTCACAAAATTAGAATATTGTGTAAGGGTTAAATTTTGAAGACACCTGGTGCCACAAACTAATCAGCTGATTAACTCAAAACACCTGCAAAGGGCTTTAAATGGTCTCTCAGTCCAGTTCTGAAGCCTACACAAACATGGGGAAGACTTCAGATTTGACAGCTGTCCAAAAGGCAATCATCGACACATTGCACAAGGAGGGCAAGACACAATAGGTTATTGCTGAATAGGCTGGCTGTTCTCAGAGCTCTGTGTCCAAACACATTAATGGAGAGGCAAAGGGAAGGAAAAACTGTGGTAAGAAAAAGTGTACAAGTGATAGGGATCACCGCGCCCTGGTCAAGATTGTGAAAAAAACCCCATTCAAAAATGTGGGGGAGATTCACAAGGAGTGGACAGCTGCTGGAGTCAGTGCTTCAAGATCCACCAGCAAGAGACGCTTGAAAGACATGGGTTTCAACTGCCGCATACCTCGTGTCAAGCCACTGTTGACCAAGAAACAGCACGAAAAGCGTCTCACCTGGGCTAAGGAAAAAAAAGAGCTGGACTGCTGCCGAGTGGTCCAAAGTCATGTTTTCTGACTAAAGCAAATTTTGCATTTCCTTTGGAAATCGAGGTCCCAGAGTCTGGAGGAGGACAGGAGAGGCACAGGATCCACATTGCCCGAAGTCTAGTGTAAAGTTTCCACCATCAGTGATGGTTTGGGGTGCCATGTCATCTGCTGGTGTCGGTCATCTCTGTTTCCTGAGATCCAGGATCAACGCAGCAGTCTACCAGCAAGTTTTAGAGCACTTCATGCTTCCTGCTGCTGACCTGCTCTATGGAGATGGAGATTTCAAGTTCCAACAAGACTTGGCGCCTGCACACAGCGCAAAATCTACCCGTGCCTGGTTTATGGACCATGGTATTTCTGTTCTAAATTGGCCAGCCAACTCCCCTGACCTTAGCCCCATAGAAAATCTGTGGGGTATTGTGAAAAGGAAGATGCAGAATGCCAGACCCGAAAACATAGAAGAGTTGAAAAGGAGCTCCAACCAAGTATTGAGTATTGTACATGCTCATATTTTTCATTTTCATACTTTTCAGTTGGCCAACATTTCTAAAAATCCCTTCTTTGTATTAGCCTTAAGTAATATTCTAATTTTGTGACACACGGAATTTTGGATTTTCATTTATTGCCACTTCTAATCATCAAAATTAAATGTAATAAACATTTGAATGCATCAGTCTGTGTGCAATGAATACATATAATGTACAAGTTACACCTTTTGACTGCAATTACTGAAATAAATCAAGTTTTTCAAAATATTCTAATTTACTGGCTTTTACCTGTAATCTTAGTTGATGATATTTGCTCGGGGGTCATGCTCTGGATCTCTGTAAAGCGCCTAGAGACAATTGTCATTGTAACAGACGCTATATAAATAAAATTGAATTGAATTGTCTGGCTGATCTACATTATCCTGGTTGCTCTACAGTCTCCTGGTTGCTCTACATTATCCTCGCTGCTCTAGGGTCTCCTGGCTGCTCTACAGTCCTCTTCTGCTCCTGTGCTCAGTTATTCAGGTTTGTGATGTCAGTACTGCTGAACAGTCATTCATGTTGGTAATCCTTTGAAATGTCTCCAGAAAGTTCCAGGTGAGCAGTTTCTTATGTGGCACCTGCTCTACTGTGGGTCCGTCTGCCATCTCAGCTCCAGATGTTCCCGCCGGCCCGTTCTGGGTCTGCTCCTGATCTTCGCCTGCAGGTTCGGTCCTCTCAAATCCAACATCTGATGGACAAACATAAAAGACTTCTGGTCAAACTTACAGAAGACGCTGGATTCTGAAGTTGGTGGTCAGATATTAGAAAAGAAACCTTCAAAAATCTTTTAAACCTATAGTATTCTCCAGTAAAAATGCCCATCTGAATACTACTAAATAAAAGCACCACTGGAAGGTACGCTCTCCTCTTACACCTTACACTTTTTTATTGTTGTTTATTTGTTCACGTATTTGATGTGTGATGTCATAAAAATGGTCTCTGTCCAAATGTTCTTGAACCGGCAGAGCGGAGCCCTTTCAGAAGGATGGATTGGGTTTCTCCTTGTTGTGGCATCATCACTGTAGGAGAATAGAGAGCCCCAGAGGTTCTAGAGGGTTTCTGCACATGCTCAGAAGGAGAAACCATGAGCTGGATCCAGTCCAGCTGCTGTCCTCTGGTTTCCCCATGAGAATGAAAATGACTACACTCTTGGTAAAAGTCTTCCTCTAACTCATATTATCGTTAAAATAAACAGCTATTCTCTGTGAGGTCTTTAAGTCTTGGTCCAGTTCTGTAGCGCTTCTGTTCTGTTCACAGGACTCAAGTTTAGCCAACGCGCTAGTCTGCTCGTCTAAAGAGCTTTATCTCTCTGGGTCTTATTTTTCAACTTCCAAGCTGAACTTCTCATGCGAGGTTCACATCCCTTCTAGAGCGGTTTCCACAAACCTCCACAGGTTAACGTGATAATGGCGCGCAGGTTAGCGTGATGTTGGCGCGCGGGTTAGCGTGATGCTGGCGCGCAGGTTAAGGTGACCCTGGCGCGCGGGTTAGCGTGACGCTGGCGCGCGGGTTAACGTGATGCTGGCGCGCAGGTAAGCGTGATGCTGGCGCGCAGGTTTGCGTGATGCTAGCGCAAAGGTTGGAGCTGCTGGTGGCCTTTTATTTTCAGATCCGCTGGATTGTCATTGACATCCTAACGTCTGACTTGTTCTCAGTCACTCCAGCTTTAACTTTTACAGTAATGACACAAGACATAAAAACAAGAAAATCTAACTGATTATTTCATGAAACTAGTAACAATAACAAAGCTTCTTTTTCTATTTTGAGATTCGTAGTTTTATTATCATTTTTCATCAAGACATTACAAAGACCAACATTGTAAACCTATCGTGTTAGAGTCATTTTAACAGAGACCTCAACAGCAAACTAGGGGTGCCCGATAATTATCGGCCCGATAAATATCAGTCTGATAATTATCGGGACGATAACTATTGGGCTGATAATTATCGGCCCGATAATTACCTGAATGACCGCCAGTGAATGTTATATTTAAAAAAGATTTCTCAATCAGGAAAATCAAGAATACCCCCTCATACCTGAAAACAACTCGTTAACTCGGTCATAATTTTGGTAGTTGCTGACTTGAATTGATATCTGCAGTATTTTCCCACGTTACACATACAAAATAGAAAAAAATAGAAAAGGGCAAAAGAACGACTAGCAAATGAGG
Source organism: Hirundichthys speculiger (assembly GCA_018398805.1). NCBI lineage: Eukaryota > Metazoa > Chordata > Actinopteri > Beloniformes > Exocoetidae > Hirundichthys > Hirundichthys speculiger. Next base: position 109,515 of record JAGFBZ010002858.1, read on the forward strand.
GAACGGAGGAATTTACGTAACACCTTGAATGCAGTATTGCAGCACAGCGTGCTGATGAAAACAGAGAACATGGCGTCGATTGTGTGGAACTTTGTTAACGTTTCTAAAGTAGGTAGTTTACTGGTTATTTGTGACAAATGTTTCAAGCGAAGGAGGAAAAAATAGCTCAAGCTTTAATACATCAAACCTGATCAGCCACCTGAAACATAACCATCGCTTTTGAAAGTTTTAAAATCGTATGAGGACAACGGGCTGCTAAAGACGCTAACGTGAGCAAGCCAGCAGCAAGTCCCCCCCCAATCTAAAAAAAACTACTTTCTCTCTCTGTGGGAGTTTTTTACCTGCCATTATCATTGATTAGGATTTACCACTTATAATTTTAGTTAATGATATTTGCTCGGGGGTCATGATCTGGGTCTCTGTAAAGCGACATTGTAACAGACGCTATACAAATGAAATTGAATTGAATTGAACCTCATTTACTTTAATTAAAAGCATTCATTTGAATGGAACTACAAACCAAAATCCTTTAAGCTTAATTTTTTGTTACTATGAAGTTTGTTTAGACAGACAAGTCTAACTTGTGTCAGTACATTATTTCACCATGCATTATTTTTTATTGTCATTTTATTGTCAATGCATTTTTTTCAGTTTGTTTACATAGAAATGTTTGAATCTAACTTGTGTCAGTGCATTAATTTTCTATGTATATTTATTTTTTGTAAACGTCTGGAGTGAACTTTTTCTGTTAGTAATTCTGATGCATGTATTTCAGTTCAAGGAGCCCTTTATGTTTTATATCAGTCAGTAATGCACCTTATTTAAATTGATGTGAGATATCAAATAGGTTTGTTTGATAGCTTTACAAGAATGTTCATTTAAAGAGTCCAAACTGTTTATGGTTTAGTTCATAGTATTGATGTAATGATATTAGGTATATGTGTGTGTTATCGGTATCGGTTTTAAAACAGTTATCCTGCATCCCTACAGCAGACGGAAGGGAACTTCTGGAATCTAAAAGGTGATTTGTTAGTTTCTGGTATGAAGCTGAGTCAGGGTCCAGCTCACCAGGCGGGGGGGTGACGGCCGGCTGCTCCTCCACAGCAGAGCGCTCCTCTGACAGTTGCCGTTTTCGGGCGTTCCTGTGCGTAACGACGGTGGCGTACAGCTGCTGGAGGTGACCGTCGAAGCCCAGAGCGTCTGACCGTTCAAACCACAGCACAGGCAGAGCCTGATGGGAAAAAAACCAGAGCGGAGGAAACGTCAGGGTGAAGGTGGTGAATGGACTGACCCTTGACCTGTTGTGGTGGGAGCTGGTTGTTTTTCTTTATTCTACAATCACAACGATCGTTAGTTACTTCGGTCTGAAAACAGAAAGTGAGTCCAGGTTTCTGCCTCCAAACGATGAACTTTTTATGTGAGCATTCTCCTTTTTATGGCAGAGGCCATTTACATTTAAAAAGTTGAGCATTCGTATTTACTTTCAGAGGTCATGCGACGACAATCTGACGTTTAAAGGCCATAAATCCTGGAGGATCAGTCGGCGGCTCTGTGCCGGGGGTATGTTTGTTTTACGGCCCTGCAGCAGGAGTCACATGTCCGAGGTGTGATGGAAGGTGTGGCGGCGCTGCGATAAGCCTCTAATCAGAGCTGCATTATGGTCCGGCCGACCGCAGGGTTAAGGTTAGGGTTAGTTAGGGGTAGGGTTAGGGTTAGTTAGGGGTAGGGTTAGTTAGGGTAAGTTAGTGTTAGGGTTAGTTAGGGTAAGTTAGTGTTAGGGTTAGTTAGGGTAAGTTAGTGTTAGGGTTAGTTAGTGTTAGGGTTAGAGGGGCGAGCGGGGACAACTGAGCGCGGCAGACAGATAAGGGTCCGACCCGGAGAAAAACACCCACTATTCACTAAATCCCTCTTTCTCCTCCGATGGAGAGGACAAACTCTCCAAATTAGCTCCTCAAATATTGACCGGGAGAAATTGGTGGTCTCCAGCTCGCTGACAGGGCAGAGGGGCTCCTAAACACACTTTGGTCAGGTTTCGAGGTTTGGCATTGATTTATTTTTGTTATTTGTTTGTTTAAATATCGTAAAAATAAATGTATGCTCTGGTGAGGCTCGGTTCTGCTTTGGGCACAGAGAAACCAATGTGCTGGGCCGAAAGACAGCAGCAGAAAGCCGACCTTCTTCTCTTTTTATTCATTTTTTCCTTCCTCCCCTCCTCCTCCTCCTCCTCCTCCTCTTCCTCCTCCTCCACCGACCAGCTCACTTCAGATCATTTGATCTGAAATGTTGAGCTCAATTTGTTGGATCCGGCTGCCCTGAAGCGCTAAAATCAACGGTACATTTGACGGTCTGAAGTTCACTGAGCTGCTTATAGGCCGCATTAAAAAAAATAAAGTATTTCTCCTCTATAAACATCCCATAGAGAGGATAGTTCTGGTGCAGTCACAAATTTCTACAAAATTGATGATTTTACAACAAAACGCTGAGAAATTTGGTCAAAAAGTCACACATTTTTAAATTTTGTGATTTTAAGACAAGAATTTGATTTTATGAAAAAAAAGGCTTTTTACAACATTAATGTGTGATTTTAGGACAAAGTTTAAATTTTATGCCAAAAAGTCATATTTTTTTTTAAAAAAAATTGAGATTTTATGACATAAATGAGCTTCTTACAAAAATAAGAAACTCTTGACTTTAGGACAGCAAGTTGCATTTTTATGCTGAAGTCTGTTATAACAAACATTTTGTGAAAGTTGCTCTTTTTCTGCAAAAAGTAGCAATATTAAGATGAAAAAAAGACATTTTTAAAGATTTTGCGAAACTGCAGTCTGATGGCAAAGTTGTGATTTATCAAAAATCTGAGCATCTCTCTGACTGTGAGGTTGGAGCGAGTGAATGTGATTCATTGTATGATATTGTTGTTCTTTTCTCTTTTCTTCAGCACCTGCCTCCAGGTGAGCTTCAGAAGAAATGAGCTGACTTCATCCTGATCCCAGATGTCCCTCCAGTCCCTGATCCCCACCAAACTTCTCCTGGGACCTTCGTCCTGGATGAGTGGTCGCTCTGAGAAGATTCTGCACGAATTCAGCCATCACTCCGTGTGTTTACATGGGAAGTTTAATTCCTCTTTAGTTCAGAATTAAAGTTAAATCAGAATAAAAGTTACCATGTAAACACCTAATTCCATATGAAAATGTCAATTCCGAATTAAACTTAATTCCGAAGTAAGTGGCTGGTTTATTCTGATTTTAAATCTGAATTAAATAATTCCGCGTTCATGTATACACTCATTCCTCTTTAAATTAATTCCCGTCTTTCTGCGCATGCTAGTTCTCTTGCCTGTCTGTCGCCATGACGCTTATATTCCACGCTGGGCTTGTTTTCAAAACAAAGTTTCAAGATGGCAGCACACAGTAAACGGTGTTCAAGAGCAGAGATGATTTATTTAATAAATAGCTTGGAGGAACTGGAAATAATTAAAAGAACAGATGGCAGGAAACATAAAAATTGTGAGCTTTTCAAAGTTGTAGTGGCTAGGCTAAACGAAGGAGGTTTTACAGATAGAGACGCCACCCAGGTCAAAAATAAGTGGAATGTTGTTGCTAACCGAGTAAGTTTGTTTTCTTCCGGTAGATGTAAAGACGTCCACCCCCCCTACCCAACCAGAACCCTTCCCTACCCCCAGACCTAAAGCTGAATTGGATAAAGCCGAACAAATGTGTTTTTCATGTAAACCTCAATTCGGAATTATTGAATTCGGAATTATTAATTCCGAATTAAAAAACATCATGTAACCGTGGCCAATGATGGACAGGGTGGATGCTGACTCATCAATGGCTGCAGAGTCCGCCCCTCCATAAGCCCCGCCCCTCCAGGACAGATGGACCAGTGGCTGCTGAGCATCACTGGACCAAAGTCCCAATTTTACCTCAAAAAGTCATTATTTTTACAAAATATGACATTTAACGGCAGAAATTAGCTTTTTACCAGATTCTTGATTTTAGGACATAAAGTCGCAGTTATGCAAAATTCTCAGTTTTACAAAATGAAGTCGTAATTTCACATCAAAAGGTTGCGATTTTAAAACGAACAAAAATTTGCTGCAGTGGAGCTGCACGTTCTGAAGAACCCTGACATATCATCGTCTAACAAGCCTGAGCTCACATTAGTGTCCACCTGAGCTCCATCTGTACACCAGACGAGTCTGAGCGTCTAAAGCGTCTCTAAACTGAGGCGGTGTTCGCTGAAAGCTGCGAGAGGCTTGTAGTTCTCTGAAAATCATCACTGCCATTGCTGGCATAGCTCTGCCCCTCTACCCAGAAGTGGGCTTCCAGGAACAGAACAAAGCGGCCCGGGGAGTGAACGCGGTGACAGGAGGGCTGTTAGCTGCTGCTGACGAGAATAAAAAGGTGATTACAGCAGGTCAGCGACCTCTAGCCCATTTTTCTGAGCTGAGCAAATCACCGGAAAGTTTCTCTCTGCTTCTATATGAGAACAAAGTCCACCAACAACAAACGGAGGAGGAGGAGGCTCACCTGGTGGCCACGCCCCCAACCCCGCCCCCTCCCTCTCTGCCAGTCATCACGTGTGGTGAAGGTGGCGAGAGGACGGGGGAGAGTTGGTTTCTCTATTATTAGCAGGTAAACAGCTCTGATTTTAGACGAGGTGATGTAGCTTTTTAAACCAGTGTGAGGGTGGTGGTGGTGGTGGTGGTGGTGGTGGGGGCGTCTGGTGCCGAGGAGTCTCACCCTCATCTTCCTCATCCTCACTTCTGTTTGCTCTCTTTCATCTCTCTCTCATTGTGACCTCACTCAGGGTTTTTAATGTGGAGTCATGCTGCTCTAAAGCTGCTTCACAGGGATATTTTTCATTAAAGAAAATGAAATAAAATATTCCAATACCCATTTTAGAACAACACAATAATACTAAGTTCACAAAATGGCATCTAAACCAACCAGTGAACAGCTGCAACACTGTCCTAGGTCAAGCATGGTGGTGGAGACGTGATGATGTGGGACCATGAACTCCACCAGGTGTACACCAGGTGTGAGTGCATCTGCCGGGCTGAAACCGGGTCGCGTGACAGGACCATGATTCACATCAGAATGGATGAAGACCAGAATCAAGGTTCTGGTACATTCTAGTCAAAGTCCAGACCTGGACTGGACTGGAACGCTGTGGTGGGACCTTCAGGGAGAAGAATGGACCAGAATTCTTCTCCAACCATGTGACGGACTGATAAAGAAACGGACACTTCAAGCTCTTCTGCCGAAGCAGCTGAGTTATGGAGGTGCTTCCAACTGAACACATTATTGAACAAAAATGAAGCCAAAAATAAAATAATGAACAATAATAGTTAAAAAAGTACACACAAACAATCAGATGATTTTTATGTTAGTATTTTACACAACGCCAGGATGAACCGAAGGAGTCCAAACCTCTGTGGGTGAAGGACGGCGGTCCAGAGACAGCTGTGGTCCAGACAGACAGAAACGCAGGATTACTGACCCCAAACTGGAGCGATGACAGTGATTTAACACGATGCAGGGAGACACATGCGTGGCATGCAGTAAAGCTACCACGGGGGGGGGGGGGGGGGGGGGGGGGGGGGGGGGGGGGGGGGGGCTATAATAAATCCCAGGGGGGGGGGGGGATCTGGCTCCAGCTGTCTCTAAATAAATCCAGGATCCTCTCTGCTCTGGCGTCATCAGCACCTTCGCTTCATTACCTTTCACCTGCTGGCGGCTGTTGTCACGTCTGCCTTCAGGCTGATGACATTAACGTGGAGCCTGACAGCCTTCAACAGCCACAGCAGCGTCCCATCGACGGTCCGAATGACGCGTTTGGACCAACGCAACCTGACAGAAGTCTGGCTGCACACGTCCACGCTGTCGCTGTGACAGGAAGTGTCACCAACAGAGGTTTGTAGGTCTGCAACAGCAGATACTGTGCAGCAGAGAAGCTCTGCTCCGGGCTGGGCCTCGACCCGCGGGCCAGCAGCTGAAGACGGGCAGCAGCCAGGCCACAGAGGGCCTAATTACAGACCGGCAGCAGGGACAACCCTGTGGAAACTGCAGCCGACACGGGCCGACATGCTGGATGCAGGACCGCTTTGTTTTGATTTCTCTTCTCACCAACAGTGTAGAAACCGTGGCTGAAAACCATAATTTCATTAAAAACAAGCCCTTAAAATGTCAAAAAGTGCAGGATGACTTGATGCTGAAGCAGCAGAGACCCACAGATGCTCGGCCACAGCAGCAATGTAAAACAAGCATCAGAGTGATAATTTAACACCTGACAGTGTGGACATGGGGATTTCTGCAGCTGGCCTGGTCCTACGTGAGCTCAGGGGATGTATTTCTGGGATTTATGGAGTGCTAAATTTGGGGAGCAGAGTATTTAAATGGATCATGCAGAGAGATTTACTGAGATTTGCTTAAAACAATTTATGGCTGACTGCCTCATTATTTACACATGCAGAAATCTCATCACATCATTTTGTGACCAACAGAAAGTCTCCACCTGCGTTAATTTATCTGGAATGTTGGAGGAAGATGTGAAATGAAAAAAGATGTGTAGTTAGTTAAAAAAAAAGAGGAAAAATGTTAGTTACAAAAGAAAAGAAGAAGTGAAAACGTTTAGTTACAAAAGAAGACGTCAAACGTTAGTTACAAAAAAAAGAAGTGAAAACGTTAGTTACAAAAGAAAAGAAGACGTCAGAACGTTAGTTACAAAGAAAAGAAGTCAAAACGTTAGTTACAAAAGAAAAGAAGACGAACGTTAGTTACAAAAGAAAAGAAAGAGTGAAAACGTTAGTTACAAAAGAAAAGAAGACGTCAGAACGTTAGTTACAAAAAAAGAAAAGAAGTTAGTCAGAACGTTAGTTAAAAAAAAGAAGAGTTAGTTAGTTACAAAAAAGAAGAAGATGTTGAAAGTGAAACGTTAGTTACAAAGAAAAGACGTCAGAACGTTAGTTACAAAAGAAAAGAAGAGTCAGAAACGTTAGTTACAAAAAAAGAAGACGTTACAAAAGAAAAGAGACGTCAGAACGTTGTTACAAAGAAAAAAGACGTTAGAAAAGTTAGTAAAAGAAAAGAAGACGTCAAAAGTTAGTTACAAAAGAAAAGAAGACGTCAGAACGTTATTTTACAAAAGAAAGAAGAGTTAGTTACAAAGAAAAGAAAACGTCAAAACGTTAGTTACAAAAAAAAGAAGTGAAAACGTTAGTTCAAAAAGAAAAGAAGACGTTAGAATGTTAGTTACAAAAGAAAAGAAGACGTCAGAACGTTAGTTACAAAAGAAAAGAAGTGAAAACGTTAGTTACAAAGAAAAAAGAGACGTCAGAAACGTTAGTTACAAAAGAAAGAAGACGTGAAAACGTTAGTTAAAAAGAATTACGTTAAAAAGAAAAGAAGACGTCAGAACGTTAGTTACAAAAGAAAAGAAACGTCAGAAACGTTAGTTACAAAAGAAAAGAAAAGAAGTCAAAACGTTAGTTACAAAAGAAAAGAAGAAGACGTCAGAACGTTAGTTTACAAAAGAAAGAAGACGTCAGAACGTTACAAAAGAAAAGAAGATGAAAACGTTAGTTACAAAAGAAAAGAAGAAAAGTCAGAACATTAGTTACAAAAGAAAGAAAGAAGTGAAAAACGTTAGTTACAAAAGAAAAGAAGACGTCAGAACGTTAGTTACAAAAGAAAAGAAGACGTCAGAACGTTAGTTACAAAAGAAAAGAAGATGTTGAAAACGTTAGTTACAAAAGAAAAGAAGACGTCAGAACGTTAGTTACAAAAGAAAAGAAGAAGTGAAAACGTTAGTTACAAAAGAAAAAACGAAGTTAGTTACAAGAAAAGAAGACGTTAGTTTACAAAGAAAGAAGACGTCAGAAACGTTAGTTACAAAAGAAAAGAAGACGTCAGAACGTTAGTTACAAAAGAAAAGAAGAAGATGTGAAAAACGATTAGTTACAAAAGAAAAGAAGACGTCAGAACGTTAGTTACAAAAGAAAAGAAGACGTCAGAACGTTAGTTACAAAAGAAAGAAGAAGTGAAAACGTTAGTTACAAAAGAAAAGAAGACGTCAGAACGTTAGTTACAAAAGAAAAGAAGAAGTGAAAACGTTAGTTACAAAAGAAAAGAAGACGTCAGAACGTTAGTTACAAAAGAAAAGAAGAAGTGAAAACGTTAGTTACAAAAGAAAAGAAGACGTCAGAACGTTAGTTACAAAAGAAAAGAAGACGTCAAAACGTTAGTTACAAAAGAAAAGAAGAACGTTTACAAACGTCAGAACGTTAGTTACAAAAGAAAAGAAGACGTCAGAAAACGTTAGTTACAAAAGAAAAGAAGACGTGAAAACGTTAGTTACAAAAAAAGAAGACGTGAAAACGTTAGTTACAAAAAAAGAAGACGTCAGAACGTTAGTTACAAAAGAAAAGAAGACGTCAGAACATTAGTTACAAAAGAAAAGAAGAAGTGAAAACGTTAGTTACAAAAGAAAAGAAGACGTGAAAACGTTAGTTACAAAAGAAAAGAAGACGTCAGAACGTTAGTTACAAAAGAAAAGAAGATGTCAGAACGTTAGTTACAAAAGAAAAAAATATGTGAAAACGTTAGTTACAAAAGAAAAGAAGACGTCAAAACGTTAGTTACAAAAGAAAAGAAGAAGTCAGAACGTTAGTTACAAAAGAAAAGAAGACGTCAGAACGTTAGTTTACAAAAGAAAAGAAGACGTCAGAAAACGTTAGTTACAAAGAAAAGAAGAAGTCAAACGTTAGTTACAAAAGAAAAGAAGACGTCAGTCAGAAAAAAAGTTAGTTACAAAAGAAAAGAAGAAGTGAAAACGTTAGTTACAAAAGAAAAGAAGACGTCAGAACGTTAGTTACAAAAGAAAAGAAGAAGTGAAAAACGTTAGTTACAAAAGAAAAGAAGACGTCAGAACGTTAGTTACAAAAGAAAAGAAGACGTCAGAACGTTAGTTACAAAAAAAAGAAAAGACGTCAAAACGTTAGTTACAAAAGAAAAGAAGACAGAAACGTGAAAAAACGTTAGTTACAAAAGAAAAGAAGACGTCAGAACGTTAGTTACAAAAGAAAAGAAGAAGTTTACAAAACGTTAGTTACAAAAGAAAAAGAAGACGTCAGAACGTTAGTTACAAAAGAAAAGAAGAAAACGTTAGTTACAAAAGAAAGACGTCAGAGTTAGTTACAAAAGAAAAGAAGAAAGAAAACGTTAGTTACAAAAGAAAAGAAGAAGTGAAAACGTTAGTTACAAAGAAAAGAAGACGTCAGAACGTTAGTTACAAAAGAAAAGAAGACATTAGAACGTTAGTTACAAAAGAAAAGAAGAAGTGAAAAACGTTAGTTACAAAGAAAAGACGTCAGAATGTTAGTTACAAAAGAAAAGAAGACGGAAAAACGTTAGTTCAAAAGAAAGAAGAAAAACGTTTAGTTTACAAAAGAAAAGAAGACGTCAGAACGTTAGTTACAAAAGAAAAGAAGAGTTAGTGAAAACGTTAGTTACAAAAGAAAAGAAGACGTCAGAACGTTAGTTACAAAAGAAAAGAAGTGAAAAAACGTTAGTTACAAAAGAAAAGAGTCAGAAAAGTTAGTTACAAAAGAAAAGAAGACGTCAGAACGTTAGTTACAAAAGAAAAGAAGAAGTGAAAACGTTAGTTACAAAAGAAAAGAAGACGTCAGAACGTTAGTTACAAAAGAAAGAAGAAGTGAAAACGTTAGTTACAAAAGAAAAGAAGACGTCAGTTCAAAAGAAAAGAAACGTTAGTTACAAAGAAAAGAAAAGAAGTGACAGAACGTTAGTTACAAAAGAAAGAAGACGTCAGAACGTTAGTTACAAAAGAAAAAGAAGACGTTAGTTAAAACGTTAGTTACAAAAGAAAAGAAGAAAGTGAAAACGTTAGTTACAAAAGAAAAGAAGACGTCAGAACGTTAGTTACAAAAGAAAAGAAGACGTGAAAACGTTAGTTACAAAAGAAAAGAAGACGTCAGAACGTTAGTTACAAAAGAAAAGAAGAAGTGAAAACGTTAGTTACAAAAGAAAAGAAGACGTCAGAACGTTAGTTACAAAAGAAAAGAAGTGAAAAGGTTAGTTACAAAAGAAGACGTCAGAACGTTAGTTACAAAAGAAAAGAAGACATTAGAACGTTAGTTACAAAAGAAAAGAAGAAGTGAAAAACGTTAGTTACAAAGAAAAGACGTCAGAATGTTAGTTACAAAAGAAAAGAAGACGTCAGAACGTTAGTTACAAAAGAAAAGATGTGAAAACGTTAGTTACAAAAGAAAAGAAGACGTCAGACGTTAGTTTACAAAAAAAAGAAAAGTTAAAAAGAAGAAACGTCAGAATGTTAGTTACAAAAGAAAAGAAGACGTCAGAACGTTAGTTACAAAAGAAAAGAAGAAGTGAAAACGTTAGTTACAAAAGAAAAGAAGACGTCAGAACGTTAGTTACAAAAGAAAAGAAGTGAAAAACGTTAGTTACAAAAGAAAAAAGACAGACGTCAGAACGTTAGTTACAAAAGAAAAGAAGAAAAAAGAAAAGAAGATGTGAAAAAAAACGTTAGTTACAAAAGAAAAGAAGTGAAAACGTTAGTTACAAAAGAAAAGAAGACGTCAGAACGTTAGTTACAAAAGAAAAGAAGAAGTGAAAACGTTAGTTACAAAAAGAAAAGAAGACGTCAGAACGTTAGTTACAAAAGAAAAGAAGAAGTGAAAACGTTAGTTACAAAAGAAAAGAAGAAGTGAAAACGTTAGTTACAAAAGAAAAGAAGACAAGTTAGTTACAAAAGAAAAGAAGACGTGAAAAACGTTAGTTACAAAAGAAAAGAAGACGAAAACGTTAGTTACAAAGAAAAGAAGACGTCAGAACGTTAGTTACAAAAGAAAAGAAGACGTCAGAACGTTAGTTACAAAAGAAAAAAGACGTCAGAACGTTAGTTACAAAAAAAAAGAAAAAAGAAGTGAAAACGTTAGTTACAAAAGAAAAGAAGACGTCAGAACGTTAGTTACAAAGAAAAGAAAAGAAGAAGAAAACGTTAGAAAACGTTTAGTTACAAAAGAAAAGAAGTCAGAAACTTAGTTACAAAAGAAAAGAAGAGTCAAACGTTAGTTACAAAAGAAAAGAAGACGTCAGAACGTTAGTTACAAAAGAAAAGAAGACGTGAAAACGTTAGTTACAAAAGAAAAGAAGAAGAAGAAAAAACGTTAGTTACAAAAGAAAGAAGAAGAAGTGAAAACGTTAGTTACAAAAAAAAGAAGACGTCAGAACGTTAGTTACACAAAGAAAAGAGTTAGTACAAAAAAAAAAGAACGTCAGAACGTTAGTTACAAAAGAAAAGAAGAAAGTGAAAAAACGTTAGTTACAAAAGAAAAGAAGACGTCAGAAACGTTAGTTACAAAAGAAAAGAAGACGTGTGAAAACGTTAGTTACAAAAGAAAAGAAGACGTCAGAACGTTAGTTACAAAGAAAAGAAGAAGTGTTACAAAGAACGTTAAGTTAGTTACAAAAGAAAAAGAAGACGTCAGAACGTTAGTTACAAAAGAAAAAAGAACGTGAAAACGTAGTTACAAAAAAAAGAAGACGTCAGAAGTAGTTTAGTTACAAAAGAAAAGAAGAAGTCAAAAGAACGTTAGTTACAAAAGAAAAAGAAGAACGTGTTAAAAAAAAATGAAAAACGTTAGTTACAAAAGAAAAGAAGACGTCAGAACGTTAGTTACAAAAGAAAAGAAGAAACAGAACGTTCAGAAAAGAACGTTAGTTACAAAAAGAAAAAAGTGAAAACGTAGTTAGTTACAAAAGAAAAGAAGACGTCAAACGTAGTTACAAAAGAAAAGAAGATTAGTTTAAAAAGAAAAAAGTATGTGAAAACGTTGAAAGAAAAGAAGACGTCAGAACGTTAGTTACAAAAGAAAAGAAGACGTGAAAAACGTTAGTTACAAAAGAAAGAGACGTCAAAGTTGAAAAAAAAAGAAGAAAAACGTTAGTTACAAAAGAAAGAAGACGTCAGAACGTTTAGTTACAAAAAAAGAAAAGAAGAAGTGAAAACGTTAGTTACAAAAGAAAAGAAGAGTTGAAAACGTTAGTACAAAAGAAAAGAAGACGTCAGAACGTTAGTTACAAAAGAAAAGAAGACGTCAGAACGTTAGTTACAAAAGAAAAGAAGAGTTGTTCAGAACGTTAGTTAGTTACAAAGAAAAGAAGACGTCAGAACGTTAGTTACAAAAGAAAAAGACGTTAGTTAAAAAGAAAGAAGAACGTCAAAAACAAAAGTTGTGAGTTACAAAAAGAAGAAGAACGTTAGTTACAAAAGAAAAGAGTGAAAACGTTAGTTACAAAAGAAAAGAAGAAGACGTCAGAACGTTAGTTACAAAAGAAAAGAAGAACTTTAGTGAAAAGAACGTTGTTAGTTACAAAAGAAAGAAGACGTCAGAACGTTAGTTACAAAAGAAAAGAAGACGTGAAAACGTTAGTTACAAAAGAAAAGAACGTCAAACGTTGTACAAAAGAAGTGAAAAACGTTAGTTTACAAAAGAAAAAAGACGTTAGTACAAAAGAAAAGAACGTCAGTTACAAAAGAAAAGAAGAAGACGTCAGAACGTTAGTTACAAAAGAAAAGAAGAGTGAAAACGTTAGTTACAAAGAAAGAAAAGAAGAAGTCAGAACGTTAGTTACAAAAGAAAAGAAGAGTGAAAACGTTAGTTACAAAAGAAAAGAAGACGTCAGAACGTTAGTTACAAAAAAAGAAAGAAGAAGTGAAACGTTAGTTTACAAAAGAAAAGAAGACGTCAGAACGTTAGTTACAAAAGAAAAGAAAGAAGTGAAAACGAAGAAAGTTAGTTAGTTACAAAAGAAAAGAAGACGTTCAGAACGTTAGTTACAAAAGAAAAGAAGAAGTGAAACGTCACGTTAGTTACAAAAGAAAGAAGACGTCAGAACGTTTAGTTACAAAAGAAAAGAAGAAGTGAAAACGTTAGTGTTACAAAAGAAAAGAAGACGTGAAAACGTTTAGTTACAAAGAAAAGAAGACGTCAGAACGTTAGTTACAAAAAGAAAGAGAAGAACGTTAGTAAAAAAAAACAAAAAAGAAGACGTCAGAAAGTTAGTTACAAAGAAAAGAAGAAGAAGACGTCAGAACGGTAGTTACAAAGAAAAGAAGAAGTGAAAAACGTTAGTTACAAAAAGAAAAGAAGGACAGAGAACGTTAGTTACAAAAGAAAAAAGAAGAAAAAGAGAAGTGAAAACGTTAGTTACAAAAGAAAAGACGTCAGAAACGTTAGTTACAAAAGAAAAGAAGAGTGAAAACGTCAAAAAGAAGAAGAACGTTAGTTACAAAAGAAAAGAAGACGTCAGAACGTAGTACAAAAGTGAAAACGTTAGTTACAAAAGAAAAGAAGACGTCGTCAGAACGTTAGTTACAAAGAAAAGAAGACGTGAAAACGTTAGTTACAAAGAAAAGAAGACGTCAGAACGTTAGTTACAAAAGAAAAAGAAGTGAAAACGTTTAGTTACAAAAGAAAAGAAGAAGTGAGAACGTTAGTTACAAAAGAAAAGAAGAGTTAGAAAGAACGTTAGTTACAAAAGAAAAGAAGTTATGTGAAAACAAAAGTTAGTTACAAAAGAAAAGAGACGTCAGAAACGTTAGTTACAAAAGAAAAGAAGA
>JAGFBZ010002859.1:0-10000 GCA_018398805.1 Hirundichthys speculiger
GTTCAATTTAGTGTCCCACAAAAGTCATCCAATGCTACTTTGTAGCCATTGCTTTAAAAAAATCCTCATCTATGGCTAAAGCTGACCAGGGAACAGCAATGGCCATCAGCCCACTGACTAAGACCTACGAAGTTGAACAAGCCATTGGCCAGTCTTTGCAACATATGACTAACAGACTTTGCAAGTATATGACCGAGGCCTGTTCAGCCAAATATGAGTGTATTGACTTGCAGTAGCTTTTGTTTAAACTAACGTATACGGTGGCCCTAGGACACATGACTTGCATATCTACCACATGAGGACGTGCCCAAAAATTGGCCCCAAATTTCAAGAAGTCACTCGAGACCAGCTTCTCAATACATAAAGGCTCATGAACCCAACATCTAGCCTTAACAACCTTTAATGCAAAAAAAACTTGAGACCAGCTTCTCAATACGTAAAGGCTCATGAAGCCAACATCTAGCCTCAAGAGCCTTTAATGCTGAAAAAACTCAGTCGATCTCCAAGTGGCATAGAACACTAACAGAAGACTCACCGAGACCCTACTGTCCGGCATTCTGAAGCCCAACCCTCTAGCGTCTTCCCCAAGGCTAGTCCCTTTCAGGGGTCTTGTAGTGGCCTTGAATCATGGTGGTTCAATTTAGTGTCCCACACAGGTCATCCAATGCTACTTTGTAGCCAATTCTTTAAAAAAAAATCCTCATCTAAGGCTAAATCTGACCAGGGAACAGCAATGGCCTTCAGCCCACTGACTAAGACCTACTAAGTTGAACAAGCCATTGGCCAGTCTTTGCAACATATGACTAACAGACTTTGCAAGTATATGACCGAGGCCTGTTCAGCCAAATATGAGTGTATTGACTTGCAGTAGCTTTTGTTTAAACTAACGTATACGGTGGCCCTAGGACACATGACTTGCATATCTACCACATGAGGACGTGCCCAAAAATTGGCCCCAAATTTCAAGAAAAAAATTTTTTTTTAAACCAGATGGTGTCCACCCCAGCAAAATAGGCAGCCAGGCTCTATCCACCAACATTCACTACACCATAACCAATCAGTGACTCTTTTCTTGCCACCCCCCCCCTCACTGGAGCCTATTTCCCCAATACTCACATCACAAACCACATACAGCACATTGTCCCCCCCAACTGCCCCCTATAGTCCCCAGCTGTCACTGCTACCACCACAGGACATCTTCCACATACAGACCATAGCCCCCACCATCAGACACAAAAGACCACAAAGAAATACAAGAAACCCCAATAATTTACGGACTATCACACCAAACGCCATTTTTTCTTACAATGATGAGCGCACAAGCCTTAAATTTGCTTTATTGAATGTGCGCTCTGTTTTAAATAAAACTTTTATTATTAATGATCTGATTTTAGACGAAGAATTAGACAGTCTTCTTTTAACAGAGACATGGCTTGGCACCGACGCACCTGTTGTTCTCACCGAGGCCTGCCCGCAAAATTTTAATTTCCTATTTTCTATCAGGAGTCAGAAGAAAGGTGGAGGAACAGCCTCAATAACAAAAAACACACTGCACTCAAACGAAGTTTATTTTAACAGCTACGCATCATTTGAGCACCATGCCTTTGTTTTTAGCAGCCCTCCTATTTTATGTGTCACAGTCTACAGACCACCCCGTCATTCAACCACTTTTATCAGTGAATTCTCAGAGTTTTTAACTACCATACACACCACTTACAATAGGATTTTAATAACTGGTGATTTTAACTTGCACATAGATAACACCTCTGATGTTATATCAAGAGACTTTTTAAACCTTTTAAGCTGCATGGATTTTAACCAACATGTCACACACAGCCAACTCACAACAGAGGACACACCCTCGATCTCTGGTTATAACCTACGGCCTGACCGCTGGTGTGTCCTCTGTTGTTGACCTGGCTGTGTCTGACCACTATTGTGTCTATTTTAATATCACCAGTTTTAACCATCAGAAGGCCCCGGTGAGAACAGTGAGGAAACGCTATCTAACTTCTGAAGTGGCTGCAAATTTTATTGAGATTTTACAGAGCACTCCTGCGGTAGTTTTACCTGCACCCTGTGATTTTATCGTAGAATATTTTAATGACACATTAAAGACGACACTGGACTCAGTGGCTCCACTGGTGACTAAATTAGCTAAAATAAAACCTACACCCCAGTGGAGAAATAATGAGGAAATCATAAAAATGAAAAGACAATGCAGGAGTGCAGAAAGGAGGTGGAGGAAAACAAAACTAACCGTTCACCATGAAATAATGTGTGAACAACGGAAAACCTACCAACAAGCAGTCAAACAGGCAAGAATAACCAATTTTTCTAATCTCATCACCGACCATAAAAACAACCCCAAATTCCTCTTCTCCACCATTGACCTTTTAACAAACAAATCACTCAATAAACCCTCTAGGACACCAACTGATGTCCTCTGTGAGGACTTTGCAGACCACTTCAGAAATAAAATCGATGATATTAGAGCCAATCTTTTATCTTCTTTAAATGTTCATCTTAGTACACCTGATCAGTTGTTTTTACCCGAGGAAACACTGGAGAGTTTTGCCCTGGCTGATGCAAGGACACTTGGTCAAGTTTTCTTCCAAGTTAACCCAACTACCTGCCTTTTAGATCCAATTCCCACATCTCTTTTAAAATCGTTTTATGGATTCTTTGAGGAACAGATTTTAACCATTATGAATTGCTCTCTTCAGACGGGTGTCTTCCCCACTGCCTTCAAAACGGCAGTGGTGAAGCCCCTTCTGAAGAAGAGTAATCTAGATCCTAATGTTTTTAACAATTACCGACCTGTATCCAACCTACCATTTTTAAGTAAAGTTTTAGAAAAATTGGTTTTTAACCAACTAAATTATTTTTTAACACAAAAATGTATTTTAGAGAAATATCAATCTGGTTTTAGGATGAACCACAGCACAGAGACAGCCCTTTTAAAGATTTTAAATGATATCAGGTGTAACGCGGACTCAGAAACTGACAGTCCTGGTGCTACTGGATCTAAGCGCCGCCTTTGATACAGTAGATCACCACATTTTGTTAAACAGACTCAGACACCTTTCGGGCCTCTCTGGTACTGCTTTTAACTGGTTCAGTTCCTATCTCTTAGATAGACGTTTCTTTGTAAGTATGGATACATGTTCCTCCAGAACCCATGAAGTGAAGTGTGGGGTACCCCAAGGGTCAATTTTAGGCCCATTACTTTTCAATCTTTACATGCTTCCCCTTGGGGACGTCATCAGGAGACACGGCATTAGCTTCCATAGTTACGCTGACGATACACAGCTTTATATTGCCGTGTCTCCTGAGGACACAGGGCCAATCGATACCCTTTTAAACTGCATTTTAGACATCAAGTCATGGATGGCAGAGAATTTCCTACAGCTCAACCAGGACAAAACAGAAGTTTTAATTATTGGTCCTGAAGGCAAGAGAGAGAAACTTTTACCAAAATTACAGGATTTTAAACCTTCAGAATATATTAAGAACCTGGGTGTGTCATCTTTGACTCTGAGCTTAATTTTATTCCACATATTAAGAATGTAACAAAGATAGGTTTTTACCATCTTAAGAACATAGCCAGAGTCCGCCCGTTTCTCTCTCAGGCTAACACTGAGGTGCTGATGCATGCTTTTATCTCATGTCGTTTGGATTATTGTAATGCCCTGCTCTCTGGTCTGCCCAAAAAGACAATCTCTAATTTACAATTGCTCCAGAACTCAGCCGCACGTGTGCTGACAAAGACCAGAGGGCGGGAACACACATTACAACAAACACCAGTTTTAAAATCATTGCACTGGCTCCCTGTGTGTTTCAGGATCGATTTTAAGGTTCTTTTATTGGTTTTTAAATGTATTAATGGTCTTGGGCCATCTTATTTATCTGACCTGCTTTTATCATATCAACCCTCGCGGACCCTGAGGTCCTCTGGCACCGGTCTTTTAACAATTCCCAAAATTAGAACAAAAACCCACGGGGAGGCTGCTTTCAGCCATTATGGCCCACAGCTGTGGAATAGCCTGCCACAGAACATCAGGGCCGCAGAGACTGTTGATATTTTTAAAAGGAGACTCAAGACTCACTTATTTAATCTAGCTTTTGTATGATTTTATCTCCTTCATTTATCTATTATTTAATATTTTATTTATATTATTTTTTACCTAGTCTCTTAGTAATATACTTTAACATGGTCTGTTTTCTAGATTTATTATTGGTTTTAACTCCAGTGTTTCCTCATGGGGGCCCTCCATGCTGGGAGGGGTACATGATCTGCCGTGGGGCCGTCGTCTCGGGGATCGCTCAGGCCCGGGGGATGGGGGGGGGACCTGCACCATGTGGGGGCTTCCCCCTATCGGTACGGGTCGGGGTGGTCTCTGGCGGCGTCATCTGTAGCCACGGGCGGTGCTATTCCCGGTATGGACGGCTCCCAAAAGATGGTGTTTCCTCAGTAGGTCCCTCAGTGTTCAGCCATGCTTTAGACACAGTTTGTTCTGGTCATGTCGCCCTTTTTTGGGGTTGGGTGAGGGGTGGTGGGTGGGTGCTTAGCTCAGTGGGTGGGTCGGTGGGTGGATGTATGTTTGAATGTGTGTCCGTGTATATACTGTGTGTGGGCACTTGTATATGGGTTTGGGGGTCTCTGTGTTTTTAATCTTCTTGTTGTTCAGCACTTTGCGTTGCAACATAATTTGTATGAAAAGTGCTATATAAATAAAGTTTGATTTGATTTGATTTGATAAAGGCTCATGAACCCAACATCTAGCCTTAACAACCTTTAATGCAAAAAAAACTTGAGACCAGCTTCTCAATACGTAAAGGCTCATGAAGCCAACATCTACCCTCAAGAGCCTTTAATGCTGAAAAAACTCAGTCGATCTCCAAGTGGCATAGAACACTAACAGAAGACTCACCGAGACCCTACTGTCCGGCATTCTGAAGCCCAACCCTCTAGCGTCTTCCCCAAGCCTAGTCCCTTTCAGGGGTCTTGTAGTGGCCTTGAACCATGGTGGTTCAATATAGTGTCCCACACAAGTCATCCAATGCTACTTTGTAGCCATTGCTTTAAAAAAACTCCTCATCTATGGCTAAAGCTGACCAGGGAACAGCAATGGCCATCAGCCCACTGACTAAGACCTACGAAGTTGAACAAGCCATTGGCCAGTCTTTGCAACATATGACTAACAGACTTTGCAAGTATATGACCGAGACCTGTTAAGCCAAATATGAGTGCATTGACTTGCAGTAGCTTTTGTAAAAACTAACGTATACGGTGGCCCAAGGACACATGACTTGCATATCTACCACATGAGGACGTGCCCAAAAATTGGCCCCAAATTTCAAGAAGTCACTAGAGGCCAGCTTCTCAATACATAAAGGCTCATGAACCCAACATCTAGCCTTAACAACCTTTAATGCAAAAAAAAAAAACTTGAGACCAGCTTCTCAATACGTAAAGGCTCATGAAGCCAACATCTAGCCTCAAGAGCCTTTAATGCTGAAAAAACTCAGTCGATCTCCAAGTGGCATCGAACACTAACAGAAGACTCACCGAGACCCTACCATCCGGCTTTCTGAAGCCCAACCCTCTAGCGTCTTCCCCAAGGCTAGTCCCTTTCAGGGGTCTTGTAGTGGCCTTGAACCATGGTGGTTCAATTTAGTGTCCCACACAGGTCATCCAATGCTACTTTGTAGCCAATTCTTTAAAAAAAATCCTCATCTAAGGCTAAATCTGACCAGGGAACAGCAATGGCCTTCAGCCCACTGACTAAGACCTACGAAGTTGAACAAGCCATTGGCCAGTCTTTGCAACATATGACTAACAGACTTTGCAAGTATATGACCGAGGCCTGTTCAGCCAAATATGAGTGTATTGACTTGCAGTAGCTTTTGTTTAAAAACTAACGTATACGGTGGCCCTAGGACACATGACTTGCATATCTACCACATGAGGACGTGCCCAAAAATTGGCCCCAAATTTCAGGAAGTCACTCGAGACCAGCTTCTCAATACATAAAGGCTCATGAACCCAACATCTAGCCTTAACAACCTTTAATGCAAAAAAAAACTTGAGACCAGCTTCTCAATACGTAAAGGCTCATGAAGCCAACATCTAGCCTCAAGAGCCTTTAATGCTGAAAAAACTCAGTCGATCTCCAAGTGGCATAGAACACTAACAGAAGACTCACCGAGACCCTACTGTCCGGCATTCTGAAGCCCAACCCTCTAGCGTCTTCCCCAAGGCTAGTCCCTTTCAGGGGTCTTGTAGTGGCCTTGAATCATGGTGGTTCAATTTAGTGTCCCACACAGGTCATCCAATGCTACTTTGTAGCCAATTCTTTAAAAAAAAATCCTCATCTATGGCTAAAGCTGACCAGGGAACAGCAATGGCCTTCAGCCCACTGACTAAGAGCTACGAAGTTGAACAAGCCATTGGCCAGTCTTTGCAACATATGACTAACAGACTCTGCAAGTATATGACCGAGGCCTGTTCAGCCAAATATGAGTGTATTGACTTGCAGTAGCTTTTGTAAAAACTAACGTATACGGTGGCCCTAGGACACATGACTTGCATATCTACCACATGAGGACGTGCCCAAAAATTGGCCCCAAATTTCAAGAAGTCACTCGAGACCAGCTTCTCAATACGTAAAGGCTCTTGAACCCAACATCTAGCCTCAAGAGCCTTTAATGCTGAAAAAACTCAGTCGATCTCCAAGTGGCATCGAGCACTAACAGAAGACTCACAGAGACCCTACCGTCCGGCATTTTTAAAGCCCAACCCTCTAGCGTCTTCCCCAAGGCTAGTCCCTTTCAGGGGTCTTGTAGGGGCCTTGAACCATGGTGGTTCAATTTAGTGTCCCACACAAGTTTTCCAATGCTACTTTGTAGCCAATGCTTTTTTGCATTCCCTGGGTTCCTGGTACAAGGTCGCTTTCTCAGAGGGATAGTTGAGGTTAATAGATAGGGTAGGGGACATTCTCCCTTCGGTATGGGAAGGAGGGTGTCAGTCATTATCTAGCATCAATAAAAAAACACTAAACAAATTCATAATAATGAGCAGAAAAATAATCAGACTGGAGCAGGAACTACTCACTACCATAATCAAGAGATATACTAAACTAATAGTAACACAAATGGTATCAAATCAAATCAAACTTTATTTGTATATCCCAAATTCACAAAACACATTTTTCCTCTGAGGGCTTTACAATCTGTACAGGCACTGACACCCTCTGTCCTTATCCCCTCAGTTCAAGTGAGGAAAAACTTGCCCACCAAAAAACCCTTTTAACAGGGACAGAAAGGTAGAAGAAACCCCAGGAAGAGCTACAGACATGGGATCCCTATCCCAGGACAGAGAGACATGCAATAGATGTCACATGTACAGAACAAATCAACAGAAACATATTGTACAATTTCAATGAATTATAAAATAACAATGAATTAGAAGGAATGATAGATTGATTCCAGTAGCAGTGGAACCTGTGATAGAGATAGAGAGAGACACAGATACAGAGATGCACAGCAGCAGCAAGTCATTAACTAACTATAAACTGTAATGGAGATATGGTATCAATATTGACAGTAATAATATATGTAGTGAAGGTCATGCAGGACCACAACAGCATCCTCAAACCATGAGAACCTGCTGGATGAGAGAGCACAGAAATTCTGGATAAGAAGTTTAGTTAGTAAGATGCATTAACATGCATTAATGAGACCTGCATGTTTACAGATAGTGATGGTAATGGTGATGGAGAGAGAGAGAAGGTTGGAGTGGAGTTTTCAGTAAAGGGAGATGTGACTGCATCTACAACCAATCTCGTGCCTGACAAGGTATAACATGTGTGGTGTCTGTGGCATGAGACACCACATGCACATCATATAGCTCATACAGTCTTCTACCGTCAGGCCAGAGATACAGGAGAAGCCATGTCAAGTTTCAAGGCCAGGTCAGACTCATGAATGGTTATTGTGTTTATTATACATGCTGTTTAACCCTTTAAGCGCCAAAGTCGCAATATTGCGACAAGCAACATTGCTGAATAAAACAGGCTGTATCTATAAATGTGGTGCCGAATTGTGTCACTACTTTTCACCAGGAGATAGGAGACATGTGTGCCTGTAATCTCAGTAGATTTTTTTGGGGGTGGTACCGTTCAAAGTTTCAGAGAAAAAAGAGTTTGCAAAGCACCCTCCGTCGCAGAGACGGGGCGGCGCAGTAGTGGCGGTAGTGCTCAGCGGAGCGAGATCAGAACAGAGCGAAAGACTGTTTTTTTCATTTACTTACGATGCCGAGAGGTCGGTTTACCATCGACGAAGTACTTCATCAATTACTGGCTGACTCCGATTCCGAGGAGGAAAACGTAGAGTTGTTCAGTGACGATGAAACTGACATGTGTAGTGACGGCGGGTCCGCGCGTCAAAGTCCACAACCATCACACAGTACAACAGGTGCTTCACCTCGTGTGGCTTGCTAAAACCAAGCAGAGGACGTGGTCGGGATGTCAGAGGGTCTCATATCACCGCAAATATCGGTGAATGTAGCGGGGATGAAAACAGCCGCGGTTGTGGAAGCCGCGGGAGAAGCCGCGGGAGAAAACACACCGGTAATGGCGGTGATGGCATTCACCACCGCTCCACAAATCACGGCGGCAATGATAATAATGATGATGGCTGGGAAATCTTGAGAGGAGAGGAAGAATATCTAAAGTGTATCCCAAATTTTGATGAGCCTGTTGGTTATTGTGGAGACGATCTGACAAATTTTGAGCCACTTGATTTCTTCTCTCTTTTTCTGTATGATGAATTCTGGAGCTTCATCACCCGTGAAACATCCGTCAGTGTAGAGTAGATCTTTGTGCTGTGCCTTGCAATGAAAGATACCACACACTGAAAAAATACAAGCAGTGCCATCTTGATCATTGAAGGTCTTTGAAAATAATATAATTCCATATGGCCCCCAAACAGTGCCTAAAGATTATACAAATTGGATCAGTGAATTTATTTCTATCAAAAATTTTGTTTACTGAATATATTTTACATTGAGTGTTGAAAGTATTCCCTTATCTCAAACCGCTCAAATTATAGCCTTTTGAAATCTAAGAAAATTGACATTTTCCAATAGGGCCGCCACCTGTTGATGTCACAATATGCAAATTAGTTGACAATTTACTTACAGCCCAAATTTTGCTTCAACAATATTCCTCAATTATAGAATGCCCTTATCTCAACCACTTTCAAATTGCAGCCTTTTGAAATCTTGAAAACAAAAATGGATGTTTTCTATGCCTGCCACCGGGTGATGTCACAATAATCAAATTAGATGACAAGTCTACTTCCATTCCAAATTTTGGTTCATACTGAAGATATTTCTCATTTACAATATGCCTTTATCTCAAACCACTTTAAAGTTATAGCCCTTTGAAACCTTGATATCAAAATTGAACATTTCCCAATATGGCCGCCACCTTGTGACGTCATAATATGCAAATTATTTGAATAATTTCACTCCTATCACAAACTTTGAGTCATACTGAACAATTTTGCCATTGACAGTATACCTCTATCTCAAACTGCTTTCAAGTTATAGCCTTTTGAAATCTTGATATCAAAATTGAATATTTACTTGAAAAAACTCCGGCGCCTAAAGGGTTAATGCATTTTTTTTCAGTGTGACTTATCAATTTTTGTTTGTATTTTTGCAAATATAGGTATGTAAATTTTAAGGCCATTCTTTCTTAGACACTTTTTAATAACCATTTATTGTTTATTCAGCCTGAACTATTATGTTGACAAGCAGCACCAACCTTGCTACATTTTTTTTTTTTTTAATTATTTTGCTTTTATAGTTCTACTTTTCACATATAACTTGCAGATTGCTCCATGACATTCTGTATGGAATATGTGTGGGCAAAACTGAATTGAATTAAATTAAAGGCTATATACAGACGTATTGGACTCATATGGGAAATAT